>JAQFYM010000284.1:0-83300 GCA_034694785.1 Agrenia bidenticulata
AGTTATCGTCCGTACGGACAGACAGACGGACAGACAGACAAAGGTGATCCTATAAGCCCTAACGAACGGGCTAAAAAGTGTTCCATTTTTAACGATAATTCTAATTTCCGGATAAATAAACCTATTAAAAATTTAATAGAGTAAATCCAAAAAAGTTCCGATTGAGCAAGAGCCGCTACGCACAATTAAACCATATTTCGACCCACCATTGAAGCCTGAGTTCCGGTTGAACGCGACAGAAACCATGAATTTGGACTGTCGAGTTGAACCTAAGGAAGATCCCGACCTTCGTGTAGAATGGTTGATGAACGGGAAACCATTGGAAGTCGGAACTAGGTTTAAGACTACCTTTGACTTTGGGTTTGTCAATCTTACTTTAGAAGATGTACAGACCGAACGAGATTCTGGTATGTTTTTTCAAATCATCATTAATGTGATAATTAATTCATCGATATTAATAATTGAAACAAATGTAAATATTTAAAAGGTGTCTACACATGTCATGCTTGGAACAAACATGGAGAATGCTTCACCACAACCACTGTGTTTATTGAAGATAAGTCAAAAGTGGTCAATTATGATACCCAACACCCCAAGGGAGTTGAGGGTCTCGACAAAATCAATCAAATTGAACTCAACCGAGCGCAGAGCAAAAAGCCGAAAGAAAAGCAGCCCTCTTCTACGGGAATGCCACCGAAATTCACGACGCCAGTACAATATTATATTGTTTAAAGATACTTTCCAAATGTAGGACCCCTATTAAATTTTAAATCTTTTTCCAGTTTGAGAACTTAAGGAACCTTGTTGAGGGTGATCTGGCTCATTTCGAAGCGACTTTGATCCCTCTTGGAGATGAAACGATGAAAGTTGAATGGTTTGTCAATGGAAAACCACTAGACGCTAGTCACCGATTCCGAACAGTGTATGCATTCGGAATCGTCGTATTGGAGATCAGCGATGTGATGCTGGAAGATTCAGCTGTGTATACATGCAGAGCTACAAATGCATACGGTTTTGATGAAATTTCCTGTGATCTCGAATGCGTCCTTGCCAAAGACAGAGTCGTGAAACCTAAATTTACTACACATTTAAAGGTATTTTCAGGAAATAGCTCCAAATCAAGTTCATGTTTTTGAATTGATTATATTTTACCATCAACAGGACGTCCTAGCTCCTGAGTCAAGTTCAGCTCACTTTGAGGCCACACTTATTCCAGTTGGTGATCCCGATATGGAAGTTACATGGTACTTAAATAACGAACCACTTCAGCCATCAAGTCGAATAAAGACGGTGTATGACTTTGGCTATGTCGTTTTGGATATTGCTGGAGTCAACGATCTAGATGAAGGTATGAGCTTAACTGTATTATCGTATTAATAGTTTAATTTCTTCATAATATAATGCATTTTAATTTATAGGTACTTATGAATGCCGAGCAAGAAATAAGTACGACATTATTTTTATAAATTTCTCTGAATCATAAAATGTTTTCATGGCTTAAAATTTTAAACTAACATTTAACTTATTTAAATTAGACATGGTTCCGATCAAACTGCAGCGGTACTCAAACTTGTTCTTGGACATCGAGGTATACATGGAGAACCAATTGATCCAGATGCATATGCCAGGATCTTGGAGCTGGAAGCCTTTGGAAAAGAGAAGCCCGAAATCAGTTCTATTATAAAACTAACTCCTCCCAAGTTCACAACTCCATTCGAAAATGTCACTCTCACTGAAGGACAAAGTGCTCACTTTGAAGCAAGACTTATTCCTGTAGATGATCCTGATCTCAAGGTTTGCATCAATTCTTGTATAAATAAATTATTTATATTAAACCAGAATCTTAACAAAATTTCCATGCCTGTAGGTGACATTCTGGAAAGATGGAGTACAGTTACAAAGTGGTCATAAATTCCGAACCTTCCATGATTTTGGAATCGTCATTATAGATGTACTGTGGTGCTACGAAGAGGTTATTATTCGAGTTTTAACATATAATACTAATCAAAATAATTTGTAGTAGCGAATTTCATTGTTTTATTCAGAATTCCGGGGTTTATGAATGTCGAGCTGAAAACAAGCTCGGGAAAGACGTAACAAGCGCTGTATTAGTTTGCAGTTCAAAGCCAAGCTTGATCTTTGATCCTCAAATTCCAAAGGTATGAATAAGAAATTATTATTTAAAAAAAATTGTTATTTGTATTACAAGATATTCTAAATGTTGATGATGAAAACCCTGTTTTTAAATTTAGAGCATGATGGGAGGTCTTGACAAGATTTCATTACTGGAAGATAAAAGTAAAGTACCTAAAAGTGAAAGAGAAAGAAAGGGGCAGGCACCCGTCTTTACTGTACCATTAGAAAATATTCAGTTACGAGAGGGCGAAAGTGCCCACTTTGAAACTAAACTTATACCAACTGATGATCCTAAACTAAGGGTATATTCATAATGCAATGCTAATTTCAAACTGCTTGATTATTCAACAAAATTACTCCTTCAATGTAGGTGGAATGGCTGAAGGATGGAATACCATTAAGAGCTGGATCCAGATTTAAGACATTCCACGACTTCGGATTTGTTATTTTGGAGATTGGCTCAGTCTATACAGAAGATGGAGGTAAGTACTAAAATTCTAATTTGAGAAAACGAATATTTAAAAGATTAATAAACTGTGCAACTAAGAATTAAATGTATGCATCATTATAGGAAATTATACGTGTAGAGCGTATAATGACTTTGGGGAAGCAGTAATATCCTGCGTTCTCAACTGCACCGGCAAACGAACTGGACTTATATTGGATTCTCAGCTCAACAGGCTTGGGCTAGATTATGATAAAATTGCAGCTTTGGAAGGACTTGGAGGTGTTGCAGATAGAACGCGTGATGAAGATGATAGCGTGGGAAAGCCTCCAGAACTTACAAAATTGGGTGACATTGAAATCCTTGAAGGAGCGTTGGCCCACTTTGAATGTCGACTAACTCCAACAAATGATCCTAAAATAAGAGTAGAATGGTTCCATAACGGCAAAAGTATTAATCATGGATCAAGAATCAAAACTATCAACGATTTTGGGTTCGTCATTTTAGAAATTGGTCAAGTGTTGACCCGTGACTCTGGTGTCTATGTGTGCAAGGTAAGTTGAATAATCAAAGCCTCTGTTGAGAATTGAGATGGAACACTAATCTAATTCCAATTTACATTTTCAGGCAACAAATGCTCACGGAACTGCAATGACGGAGGCAAAACTTGTTGTAAAAGGATCAAGACCAATGATTGTGACTGAGCCCCAACTACCTTCCCAGTTTAGAACGGGAACTGAGTCTTTACAAAGATTGGAGGAATCATTATGGAAGAAACCAGATGAAGTTACAGAAGAAGAGCTACATCAGCCACCAAAATTCATTAAGGAGGTCGACGATGTAGAAATTATTGAGGGACAACCGGCTCACTTTGACTGCAGAGTTGAACCTGCTCATGATTCTTCCATGAGAATTGAATGGTAGATATCTTTCTAGCTTAAAATTTATTTTTTAAATATGTGTTTTGAATTTGGAATAATTAATGCAGGTATTTCAACGGAAAGCCAATAGTATTTGGATCAAGAATGCATACCAGTGATGACTTTGGATTCATCTCACTTGATTTGGACTGGACATTTAGTCGAGAGTACGTAAATTCGAGTTTAAAATGTCTCTCTAATCATGTAAATAATTCTTATAATAATTTAATTACATTTTCAGTACTGGAGAGTACATTTGTAGAGCTGTGAATGCATGGGGATTCGCTACAACGAGAGCCAAACTTGTTTGCAAAGGTTAGTGAATTTAAAATTTAAATGAAATTTTAAAGCTATGTTTGGATTTTGAAGAGAAAATTTCCAATTACAATTAGGTAAACAAGGTGTCGTAAGAGATAGCCAATTGCCTAAAGGATCCTGCTTGGATGCCGAAAAGCTAAGTGATTTGGAAAGAGGGCCTATTAAAGAAAACATGCAAGTGGCTGAACCTCCAACTGGACCACCCGTTTTCATTGAGAAGGTATTTTTAATTATGTTCTGGGGTTGGAATCTCTGCATTAATTTATTTCTTGTTATTTCTTGTTATACATGGTTATTTCGTTGTTTGGATTTTTCTAAGGCTGTGTCAAACCGTATTCCAATAACTGGTTCGATAATTAATTGGTCATTTAGTACAACTTCTACATAGTCAATTTTTACAATCATGAATTTAGCTTAATTCCTTTCGGGACTTCTCTTTTAAATAATAACGATATGGAGTCGGTAATTGGATTTGGTAGGCTTATCTATTCCATATTGATGCAACTGATACAAGCCTTGTAAAATATAGTGCTACAGCCGTAGTCTTTTTTTCTTGTTTGGAAAAGACCTTTGGAGTAGTGAAGAAAATAAAACATTTTTTACTGACTACTTCATATTTATAGCTTACAAGCGTGGGAATTTCGGAAGGAGAGGCTGTACGTTTCGAAGCACGGGTGGAACCAAAGACCGATTCCAACATGGAAATCATTTGGATGCATAATGGAAAGCTTCTTAAGGCTGGCTCAAGATTTAAAACCGTCTATGACTTTGGATATGTCTCCCTAGATATTTTGTACACCTATGAAGAAGATGCTGGTTAATAATGATTACATATTTATTGAATTGAAAGCTGTTTTGCTTGAATTATGTTTTTAATCGGTGTTTGAATTCTTTTAGGTGAATACGTTTGCATAGCAAGGAACAAATTGGGAGAAGATAAAACTGTAGCTACCCTTCAATGCAAAAGTAAGCTCACTGTTTAACATTCCCAACATTATTGTGTAAAGAAATCAGCTAAACTTTTAAACTCTTTCTAGGTCAGCCAACGATTATCTTGCAGAATCAAATGCCAAGAGGAATGAAGAGATCAGAAACACTTGTTCAAATGGAAGCCGCGATTAAAAAGTACACTTCTGAAGTACATTTGACAGAAGAAGATATTTATGACGCCGACAAAAAGCAGCCGCCAAGATTTGTGACACAAATTCAAAATCAAACGGAACTTACGGAAATGCAAACGACAAAGTTCGAATGCCAACTTGCTCCCGTCGGAGACCCCAATATGAAAGTTGAATGGTTCTTCAACGGAAAGCCTTTGAGTCACAGTATGTTTAACAAACTAGATTTTATTTAAATTATTACGTATTAATAAAATCCATTCCTTGTTTTTCAGAAAATCGTCTTCAGCCAATTTATGACTTTGGCTACGTCGCAATGAACTTCCAGTGGGTATACCCCGAAGGTAATTTTTAGTTTTATATTAAAATGAATGAATACATTTACAGAATACATCTTTGAATTCAGATTCTGGAGAGTACAGCGTCGTTGCAACGAATCTTTATGGAAAGGACGAAACAAAAGCGGTGATTAAAACTACTGGCAAACCAAATATTGTTTATGAATCGCAATTGCCAAAAGGAATGCAGTCCATTGACAAAATTAGACAAATGGAGTCTAATTGGATTAAATCAAAAACACTTGAAGGAGCCATGGAGAGACAACGTGAAGCACCCATCTTTGTTACAAGGCCCAATGAAGTTGAAGTCTGGGAGGGCGAATGGTCCAAATTCTGCTGTCGCGTTACTGGCTACCCTAAGCCAAGAATTCTTTGGATCGTTAATGGCCGCACCGTGATGAATGTAGGTCTTTAAGTTATTGTAGAAACTTAATCGTGAATAACTATCAACTTTGTACTTCTATTTTATAAGGGTTCTCGCTACAAGCTGACATACGATGGTATGTGGCATTTGGATATCCCAAAAACTCGTCAGTATGACCACGGAAAGGTAGAAGTGGTGGCTAAGAACTCTGCAGGTGAAGCATATGCTTGCACTCAATTAATTGTCAAGAATAGAAATGATGACTACCGAGCATTGCTAAAGAACTCTCCAAGACGTGAGTACCCCAATTTTCTTTGGAAAATTTTTTCGCTCTTCTTCAAACAAATAAATGTTTTGAAATATTTTTATTTTCATGTTCCGTCTGGTGCTTATTACATCGTGTCGTCACCAACGTGTTGTCCCAAATTTTTCTTTTATTTTCGCCTAAATGTTGTGTTTCTTGTATTGTCCCGACTTGTATCTGTTTTTGACTATCGCATAAACCACTCATGAGTAGCGTGGTACGATCTGGACCTCAAGACGTATCAAGAGGATCGTTATGAGGAACTGGAAAGAGTTTTCCAGGAAAAGCTAACCAACAACAAGTCACAGCTCCATGTTAATGAGCAAGGAGAATATAAGAGATTAGACGAGGAGGAGACGGAATGGCAAGCCAGGTCTAAGAAACTAGACTTTAGCAAATTTAAGGACCTAGAAGAAGGTCAAATTACCAAAGAACAAAGGCTTCGAGACCATGGTAGACAGCAACCCACTCAAGCCACTTTAGCCAAAACCGCTGCTCACATATATGAAGAACACATTGACAAAGGAAAGCAGGCCATTATCGAGCACGCTCAAAAAGTTACGAAGAAGGACATCAGTCAAGTATTCAATACTGCCAAAACTACAGAGGAGCTTGAAGAAGAAGCTAAGTTTAAAGATGTTAAACTTAAATCATGGAAACAAGAACAACAACAAGGTCAGCAGCCATTGGTACCCGGTGAAAGCGCATTGGGCACGAAAGAGGTGACTACCAATGTCAGCAAACAGACTCAAAAAGAACAAGTCGGGGACACAGAGATTACACGACATATCACAGAAACTGAAACCTCTGAAAAACAGCATGGTGAGAAGGTCGTCGAACGTTTAGTAGATAAGCCATCGTTCAAAAAGCCACCTTCTTTCACAAAGAAAATCCAACCTTGCCTTGCATCCGACAAAGAATCTGCACGCTTCGATGTTGAATTCGATGGAGATCCCAAACCCACAGTGAAATGGTACCGAGAAAATTTCGAAATCGTGAACTCACAAGACTTCCAAATTCATACATTCGGCTTCAAATCTACCCTTGTCATTAAAGAGGTATGTGAAACTAAATTGCGTAACGTCAAATCATAAATGTTTAATTTGGCTATTTCAAAATTAAATTATTACAATGGTTTTGTTTAGGTATTTGTAGAAGACTCGGGTGTTTTCTCAGTTATAGCTGAGAACCCTGGAGGTCAAGCTAAATGCTCGGCTAACTTAATCGTTGAAGAGAAGAGTGAAAGGGTGTCTAAAAGTAGTAACCCACCCAATTTCACAAAGACCATTGCCAACAGCAAGTTGAAAACAGGATCCACACTTAAACTTGAGTGTGTTATTTCTGCCACAAAACCAATTGAAGTATATTGGATTAAGGTATGTAAATTTAAAGTACTGAATCCATTTTCAGTTTCTGACTTTGTTTTATGCTTCCAATAGAATGGTATCAAATTAGAACCATCAGCAAGAGTAAAACCTCAAGAATTTGCAGATATGAAATATGTCTTGGTCATCAGTGATATTAAACCAGAGGATCAGGGAACATACGAAGTTGTCGCAATTAATGCAGCAGGTGAGGCAAGATGCGATGCACAGGTTACAATCCCAGAAGCGGTTCAACCGACCACCAAACAACCAGTCGCAGAAGAGGTCAAGTTTGTTAAACCCTTAATAAAGGAATCTAAAGCGACTGAGGGGGAAAAGACCACAATTCACACTCAAGTATCCACTAAAAGTATGTCAGGCATTTGAAATTTTTCAAAACCATAAAATTTTGATGGAAAATAATAGAATTTTCAACTTATAGCTGAGCCGAAGAATGTAGTATGGACGAAGAACGGCGTAGAAGTACAGCCTTCAAATCTCATCAGACCCAGCTCTGAAGTATTGACGAATGGTGTTCGAGCTTTCAGTTTAGAATTCGCCCAAGTATTATCAAGCGATGAAGGTAAGGAAAAAATTTTATAAGATTTTATTTTATCCCAATATAAGAATTAATTATACACTAAAATTACACTACAATACTGTTGAGAGTTAAGCCAAGACAGATCAGGTAGTTATTGTCGATTACAATTTTTAAGTCAATATTGCTATCAATTTTATTTACTTTTGATGAACGTTTCTATTGCTTGATATTCTTCTTCGAAGTCAAGAAGTTCAGTAGAGTAATTGTCTACCTATGATTTAAAACGAAGTAAAAGTTTTCAGTCCTCCGATTCACATGTACTCATGACTTATCGTCAGTGAAAGTTTAAAAAAAATTAACGAAACTAGTGGTTGGTTGGTAGTGGTAAGGTAATTAATATTTGAACGTATTTCTAAGTGGAAGAGATTGAAAATAGTCACTCTTGGACATACAACAGTATCTTGTATTGGTAATTGAGATTCTCTCTAAAACTTCTAATACCAAAGAGTTTATGCATCAAAACGGTTGCCTCACTTAATTAAATGGTTTTGTATTTTCTTTCAAAACAGTTTGACATGATTTTTCTCATTCTTTATCAGACAGGAAAGCAGGGAATAAGAAATTGGTTAGTTTTTAAATTTATAGTGCAAATTATTATTTTTAACTCCCAGGAAACTATGCTGTGACGATTTTTACTGAAACCAAGAGTATCTCTACCCAAACACAACTCCGTGTTGCCCAAGGTAAGTATCCTTACAAAAGTGGCAGTATCGACTTGACACCAAAGCTTTCTAGGATAGACATAACTTTGTTTCTGCTTTTCCTTCACAGCTAAAAAGGAAACAGGAGTTGCCCCAAAGTTCGTGAAAATGGACGATGTTGAAGTCTTGGAAGGTGAAGCAGCTCAATTTAGAGCTGAAATCATCCAAGGAACACCAGCCCCAACTGTTCAATGGTTCAGAGAGGATGCCCTCATCCCTGAAAATGAAGATTTTACCGTAAGCTTTGATTGAATTGAAAAGAATTTAATCTGTTCGAATGTCTCAAGATTAGTAAATGAGAATTTATTTTTCAGATGCTAACGGAAGGCCGTTATTCGGTACTTATCATAAAATCTACGTATGAAGAAGATTCCGGTACATTTACGTGCCGTGCAGTCAATAACTTTGGACAGGCCGAAACTTCTGCAAAACTCACTGTCACAAGTAACTAAAGCACATATGAAACCAAACTAAGTTAAATATTTCGCTTAAAAAACACAAGAGTATTATTAACGAATTGCTTCTTCTGCTTTCCTTCCTGGACACTTTCTTTGCAAATACTAATTAGACGAGAAAGAAAGAGAAACTAATAAATTTTAAATAAAAATTTCGAAAACCCATACATATGTCGGTGGTGGTCGTGATTATTTTTTCATGTAGTTCTATCATTCTCTTTACATTTACATTCATCCAGCATTTCTCTTTCTTTCTATCTATCACACAATGTAAAGTCAAAAGTTAGTGCTTGGGTTGGATGGTGAAGGAGCATTTCGAAGTAACGGTCGGTGGTGGTATTTTTAGAGCGCGAGTTGGTGGCAAAGGATAGTCAGAGAATCAGACTAATCCAACAACGATATCAGGATCAGACAAGAAAATTCTTTGCAAGAAGACTCACAGATCAAAATCTCATGCGACTTGAGAAACGAGTGCAAGAACAGCTTCAACAGACTACCCAACAGAGTACTACAGCAAAAGAGGCAACCGTTTCTTGGAGAATGAAAAAAAACCAAACGACAGAAGAAAATAAAGATATTGATGAAAGTAAAATTCTTTTCTGGGATCGTGAGGCAAAAGAAATCCGAGATCTAAAAGAGAAAGAAGTTAAGAAAGAAGAAACTGGCCCAATTAAAACTGAGACTTTCTTTCATGAAGAAGAGAAAAATAAACCCATAGCAGAGGAACCGAAGGTTTGGCAAAGAGGAAAGAAAGCCCCCAAACCTCAAGAAAGCCCTCAAACCGAGGCTCAACAGCAGGTCACAAAACAGCTTGTTGAGCAAGCTAACACATTATCTAGGGAAGAAGCTCAAATACATGCGGCTGAAGCTACACAAGTAATTAAAACCAAAGATGAGACTAAACCTCAAGAGCATGCAGTTTGGTCCCGAAAGAAGAAGCCTGAACCAGTCGAAGAACAAAAGCCGACGAAAGTTGAGCTCAAACCAACCAGACGTATTGAAAAACCGATTGAAAAGCCCAAACTCGAATCTGTTGAATTAAAGCCGTTGCCGCGTGAAAAACCAGAAGCAGCGGTTTTGAAAGACGAGAAAAACGTTCAGAAACTCACAATAGACAATACCGATATTCAAGATGCAGAAGATAAAATGGCTTCAGCTAGTGGCGAAACTAAAGCTCCGAAAACAGAGCAAATTGAAGCCCAACCTGCTGCTCCAGTTTGGAAACGAGCAAAGAAAGATACAACTGCACCTAAAGAAGTCCAACTTCAGCAACCTGCAGTTACAATAGGGCAGGTAGAGAAAGTGAAAGTTGAGGTAAAAGTTCAAGAAGATCATAAACTGCAGGAAGAAGCATCCCTTGTTGAGGGCAAACCTGTAACTGTGTTTACAAAGGTCGGCGGAGTTGCTCTAGTCCCTGAAGTTCTAGAAGAAACAACGCCAGAGGATACTCAACAAGGGCTATCTTTAGAGCCACAACATCCAATTACTCTGCAGCAGAACAAGGATGTTAAAAAAATCTTTCCGGTACAAAAACAGGAAGAACAACAGGAGAAGGTTATGCTAAAACCAACAAAACGGGTAGTAAAACCTATTGACAAAGAAGAGGTTGAAAAAGTCGGATTGAAGCCCGTCTTGAGACCAGTTTCTCCACAACCTGAAAAAGAAACGAAAGAACCTCGAGTTCAGCCTGAACCTTTTAAGCCTGTAGAGCTCCAAGAAGTTTCCGAGAGAGAACAGCTAATATTAGGAGAGGCTGAAAAATATGATTTTGAAGCAGCTAGAACAGAAAAAGGTGTAGTGCTTGAGGTCAAAGAAGAAAAAGCTGGAAGCCCAAAACCCATTGAAGAAAGTCCAACTCCTATCTATACTCGAGGAGCTAAATCAAAGACGCAACAAGAGGAATCAAGAAAATTAACAATGGGGACAGGCAAGATTCCTGAACTAAAAGAGGAAGGGGAAAGTGTTAAGCTTAAACCATTTAAAAAGCCGACAGAAGCTGAGGCAAAACTAAGCCTCATAGATAAATCAGTTGACTCCAAACCTTCTGAAGCTTCTGTATCCGATCAAAGCCTGGATCAGCCTCAAGAAACAGCGCAAGAAATCAAGCCAGATTCTAACGTACTTGAGAAACTACTTGAAGAACCCCATGCAAAACCCGTATGGCAAAGACAGAAAAAAGAGGTAAAAGCACCTATTGAATCCCAGCCCGAAGAAAAAGTCACACAAGGTATGCTTAAGCCAGCCAAAAAGATTGAAAAACCTGAAAAGACAAACGTTGAGGATATAAAATTGAAACCGCTTGTGAAACCTGTTTTGCCACAGCCAGAGAAAACTAAGAAAGAGGTTCCTACAGAGCAAGAGCCATTCAAGCCTTTAGAAATAACAGAAATACCGGAAACAGAGAAAGTGTTGCTGGAAAAGGCTGAAAAGTTTGAGTTTGAAAAGGTAGACAAAGAAACGACGGGCATCGTTCAAATCGAAGAAGACAAAGTTGTTGCTGGTAAGTCTGTTGATGAAACCCGAACTCCAGTCTATAAAAGAGGAGGAAAACCTAAGGCACCTTTGGGCGAGGACACTAAGAAAGTACCTATTGGCAAAGGTAAGATTCCTGATCAAGTAGATAACAACGAAAAGGTTCAGCTTAAACCGTTTCAAATACTGAAAGACAGTGATCAGCAACCGAAAGAAGCAGAAGAGCAAATTATGTTTAAGCCTTCCGAAATCTCTCACCCAGGAACCGAGGAGGTTCAAGAACTTGAGACAGTGCCTGATGAAAGCGTCGAAACCCAAAATACTGAAAAAACAGTGTTGACAAAGAAAGTTGAAGATATTCGGAAGCCAGAAGAAAAGGCCTCTCAAGGTTTACTGAAACCGTCGAAACGCGTAGAAAGGCCGTTAGAAAAGAAAGAAGAGGTCCCCAAGGTTGAACTAAAACGAGTCGTAAAACCTGTTGCACCACAACCTGAGCCTGAGAAAAAAGAAGTTCTATCAGCGCCTAAGGCGTTCGAACCTCTAATACTAAAAGAAATTCCAGACAGAGAAGATATTACTTTAGAGCAAGCAGAAAACTTTGAATTTGAACAAGCAGAGTTGAAAACGGTTGAAGTTGCTAAGACAAAAGAGTCAAAAGTACCAGATACCAAACTTTCTGACGATAAACCTGCTCCGGTTTACCAAAGGAAACCAAAACCAACACCAGCTGAAGCTGAAAATGCTAAATCGATTAAAATGGGCAAAGGAGTCGTCCCAAAACAGGGAGACCAGCAAGAAATTGTTGAATTAAAGCCATTTAAGAAAGCTAATGAAATTGAACAAATAGAAAAAGAGAAAGCAAATCCAATTGAATTCAAGCCAGATGAGCTTCCTGGTCCACAGCCCAGATTAGAAGAAGGCTCAAAAATTCAACTTCAAACAGAAGAAACAAAACCCACACCAGTATGGACCAGAGGCAAGAAAGACTCTAGTAAAGTTCCAGTGGAGAAAGTTGAGGAGAAGGTTGAGGCTGTAACTTTGAAGCATGTGAAACGAGTTCAAAAGTCAGAAGAAACAGGGCCATCAGTAGAAGAAGTCCAATTAATACCTTTAGTACAGAAACCTTCTGCACCAGTAGAAGAATCCCAAACTCTAGAAGAAGCCAACGCTGAGATAGAGGAAACTCCTTTAAAGTTCGTTTCTCCAGCTGAAAAAGCATCCGCAAAACCGAAAGAAAAAGCCGAGAAGGAAAAGGCTGCACGTCCTAAGGGAAATACAGACAAAGCTCAGGAGCAAGAAGTAAGATTTGTTTCGCCATCAGACTTACAACCAGAAACTGAAGAACAGATGCAACAAGTATCTCAAAAGCTACCCAAACCAAAGAAAGAAGATACTTCTGATGAAGTGAAAGACCGGAAGAAGAAAGAAAAAGCCGACGCTGCTCAAGGGCAGGATATTCAGTTCAGAACTCCAACCGACTACGAAGAAGCAGAAGTTAGTCGAACAGAGAAGGATGATGAAGATTCTTTACGGCTCAGAAAGACAAAAGTCCAAGAAGAGCTTAAAGAAGTGAAAGGGGCACCGAAGAAAGAAAAAAATAGTGTGGTGCAAGAAAAGTCACTGGAATTTCAAAGTCCTTTGGCTTTTGAAGCTGATATGGACAAAAACCAACCAGAAACTAAGCAAGAAATCAAACTGAAGAAGCAAGAAAAACCCTTGGAACCCGAATCTCACAAACCAATAAGCAAGGACGATGTAACACAAGAAAAACAAGTTGAATTTTCATCTCCTGTGGTATCTGAGGTTCAGCTGGAAGAAAGTAAACCCGATGCAGAGAAAGTTCACAAAGTTCCAAAGCCAAAGAAACTAACAAAGCCTATTGATGAAAAGCTCGGCTTTGAGAAAGAAAAAAATTTGGCGAGTGAAGACAGGCCAATCGAATTTGTATCTCCCGAGGTCCAGCAATCAGAAGGGAGTAAAGAAAAATCTTCAAAGCCAGTTACATCTAAAGTAGTCATCACTCCAGAAGAAACAGATGAGACCACGAAAAAAATGAAAGTTTCAGCAACGCTGGAACAGAAAATAAAATTCACTTCTCCTGAAGATTTAGTTCCAGAAGCAGTAAAGAAACCTGAAGAGCTTGAAACAACAGGAGTAGAACCTTTGAAGAAATCTGAAGTCAAGGAAGAAAAGGTTTATGAAAGAAGACAGAGAAAACCCAAAGTAGATGATAAAGTACAAGAGCAACTTGTTACATTTGTATCTCCTGAAACGGCATCATTACCTCCAATACAGGTAGAAGTTGAGCCCAAGCCTTCGGGAAAACCAATAGTGCAGCAACAACAGGAAAAAGAACAAGAAGTTGCTAGGAAAAATAAAGAAAAGACCGATGTATCCCAGGAAAAACAAATTACATTTGTAGCACCCTCCGATTACCAACCAGAACCACAGGAAAAGATACAGAAAGTTGAGAAGGACATTAAAATCTCACAAAAGCCAAAAACTGAGGAGAAGGTTGAGGAGGTTCGAGAAAAGCCAAAAAGAGAGAAAGTCCAACTAACTCAAGAGACTACGCTTCAATTTATTTCTCCAGACGAATACGTTACACCAAAAAAGGAAATTCTAAAACAAGAACAGGATGCTCCAGAACTGAAACTCGCCGATGCCCCTAAAAGTACAGAGTCGGCAGAAACTACTGCGGAAAGTATAAAGAAAGTAAGAGTAGTAAAAAAACAAGAAAAGCATGTGGTGTTTTTCAATCCTGAAGCTCCAGAGATTGAAGAAATTACTGAAGAACTAGAAGTTTCGGAGCTTGAGCCATCAGAAATGAAAGAAGCTGAAAAAGTTAGCAAAGTGAAAGTACTGAAAAAGAAAACCAGAGAGGCAATTGTTTTAGAACAACCAATTGGGTTCATATCTCCTGAAGAGCATGTACCTGAAATAGATGCAGAACTATCGGTCGCAAACGAACTCCTGAAAATAAAACCAATCCAGAAGCCAAAGTCTCAGGAAGCAGTCGAAGAAAAAAGTCAATTAAAATTAAAAATGAAGGCTGATGCCAAATTAGATCAACCTATTCAATTCATGTCCCCAGAAGCTCTCAAAGTTGAGGAAGAAAAAGTTCAAGTGAAAGAAATTGTTGATATTGAACCTTTGAAATTCCCAAAATCTGAAGAAACACCAGAAGCTAAAAATAAACAAAAGAAAGTTGGGAAAGACGAAGAACAAGATAAACCAGTTCAATTTGAATCACCTCAGTCTCCAACTGAAGATCAACCTCAGGAAATTACTGCCCCAGCTACCAAGCCCAAAAAGGTTCAAAAACCTGAAGAGAAGGCAGAGGAAGAAAAAGCTAAATCAAAGAAAGTCAAGCAAGGGAAGTTACAAGATAAACCCATTGAGTTCATGTCCCCAACGGCTTCAATTGAAGAAATGCCAGAAGACAAAAAAGTAACAGAATCTGCTCCTTTAGTACCTCTTAAAGTTGAAGAAAAATTAGAAGAGGGAAAAACTAGAGCAAAGAAGGTTAAAGAGCTGAAAGTTCAAGAGACACCTGTTCAATTCATGGTTCCAAAAGCTCTAGCAGTTGAGGAACCAAAATCAGAAGAGATACCAGTGGCACATCTCAAACCAAAAATTTTGAAATCTGAACAACCCACTGAAGAAGCTAAAGATAAACCGATAAAGTTGCAAGAAGATCAAACACAGGAGAAGCCTATTGATTTCGCAGTCCCTAAAGACACAAAGGATGAGCCCGTTTCCGAAAAACTGGAAGCACAGCCAGAACCAAAACAGCCAGTATGGCGAAGGGGTAAAAAAGAAAAAGTAGTGGCACCAGCAGAAGTACCCAAGGAGGCTACGAAAGAAGAACCATTAGAAGAGAAACCGAAGAAAAAGCGTATGGAACAAAAACCAAAGCCTGACGAAGCTCCAAAAGAGCTAGTGAAGTTGAAGCCGATTCCAAAGGAAGAGACAATAACAACGACCGAATATAAAACTGAGCTGGTTGTAAAACAGAAGCAAGTGGATGTTATTGACTTTGACATTCCTGAGAAGGAAACCTCAACGTTGGAGCTAGACATTAAAGCCAAAGAAAAAAGTTACAAATCGGCCTTTACAATGCCTCAGCAAGATGAGGAAGTTCCAAAAACGGAACCTGAACTGGAAAAGAAAGCAGAAACTCCCGAAAAGGTCAAGCCTCGGTTCATTCGTCAGAGGTTAGAAAGACACAAGATGGAAACGAATTCAAAAGTTCCCGAATTTATGGGCATGCAACTAAAAAAGACAGAGAGGGTGCGTCGGAAAATATCCAGGGAAAGTTTGGAGGAGGTTGACCTGAAACCTATTCCGCGAAAATTATCACAACAGGAAGAGACCCAGGACTTGGACACTTCTATCCAATACGAACGGCTAGAAAGGAGAACGAGTGGCTATGAAAGGACTCAGATGGTGAAAGTTAGTCGTCCAGAAAAGATGCAAGCACCTATGTTCAGCTTTGGCTTGAAGCCGATGATCTGCCAACTTGGAGGAGATGTAAGATTTGAAGTGGCAACAAATGAATCAGAGGAAGAACTGATATGGTTTAAAGATGAAAGCCAATTAGTTGAAAACATCGATTCGAGGATCAGAATAACTGAATGTGCATTGGAAATATTTGGAGTAGAGAAAGGGGATGAGGCTGTTTACTCAGTTGTGGCTAAAAATCAGCTTGGGATTGCTAAAAGCTCTGCGAACTTAGTTGTAAAAGACACTGGTGATGGTACGAGCTAAAATTTACCGCTTTAGTTTATTTTAAAGTATAAGAGCACATTAGTAATTTTAATATTTGCTTTTGCAGTGGAAGAAAGGATTGTTAAACCATTAGAAGCTAGGTTAATTGACAAAGGCGACAGAACAGAGTTGAAGGTGCAGTACAAAAAACGTGAGGGGACCAAGATTAAGTGGTACCACAATGGGAAAGAATTCAAAGCTACTCAAAAAGACGTTGAAATTTTTGTCGATGAACATGTGAGTACATTAAAAATCAACACGCTAGATTCCAAACTGACCACTGGGAAATGGGAGGTCAAGGTAGGAAAACATTCCAAATCTTCGTGCACTGTCCGCATCAAAGGAGGTAAGTATAATATACTATGTATATAAGCAACCAAAGCGATGCGTAATTTTTCAAGATCATTGAACTTTGATTTTATATTAGCAATGGAACCGGAAGACAGTGGTCCCAGATTCCGAATGCATTTGAATGAGAAACCATTTTTCCCTGAACATCCTAATATTTTACAAGCTCAAGTTGCATCGAAACCCGAATCAAGCTTCCAGTGGTATCACGGAGATGAGCTAGTAGAACCTTCGAAAGATGTCAGAATACATACAGAAGGGAACAAGTCAGTTCTTATGTTAAGGCATGCAGAGGAAGGTAAATCCAATAAATAAATAGTAGCTTAAGAATTTAACTATAGATAATCCTATAGTGAAATTCGCCAATGAATGATTACATTTTTATTTTTATTGAAGGAGAGTATACTGTTAGAGCAGAAAATGTTTTCGGGGCTGTCACGAGTACAGCATATTTCAAAATGACTGACCAATGTGATGAATTCACACCTGAATTCGCAATTCCACTTCCTACCGTTGCTAACCTCATGGATGGCGATGAAGTTACACTGTGCTGTCAGGTAACTAATTAATTTCTTCTTTTTTATCCAAACTGTTTACTAGCAAGTAGGCAGATAGCATAACTTTGAAATTTTCCCTCCAGCTTAAAAGAAAAGAAGGCCCAACACCTTATGTAACTTGGTATCATAACGGGGAAGAAATTAAAGAAAGGCCAAAAGAAATAGTGATAAATCAAACTGAAGAAGGAGTTTGTACTCTCAAAATCGCTGAAGTCTTTCCCGAGGGTAGGTATTGCCAAAACAGTGGTTCAAAAATAGAATACATTGCATTTTAAAATTTACAGATTCCGGTAATTACTTTTGCCGAGCTACAAACGCAGCAGCAGTAGCTGAAGTCAGCATCTCAGAGGAACTGTTGGACGGAAATGACGTGACGAGAGCCGTCGTAAATGTTAAAGGTTTTAAAAATACACAATATTTTTACAGTCGAAAAACAAATTAATGCGTATTCTATGTGTGATATGTCCTTGTGTAGTGCAATGAATTTTATCCAATCGTAACTTTCTCTTTTTCGATTTTCAGCCTACGAATACGTTCCAGATTCTGAAGAAGCGACCACAACAATTCACTCCATAGAATCAGAAGAAGAAAATACCATAATGGAAGAAGACGAACTTCAAGAGGATATTGAAGAAGCCAGCCCCAGATTCCAAGAAAAACTAGAACCTATAACCTCTGTCCAAAGTGGCCAACAAACAATGTAATTGTCATTTACTAATAATTTTGTTTTAAAATGTACTCACGTATTGCATAACGCTACTTCTTTGCAGACTGAGAGTTAATTATGCAACCGTGAGACCACGTCCAGTAGTCAAATGGTTTATCAAATCTCAAGAACTTATAAGATCAACAAAAGATTTCCGAATAGAATCTCCAGAGGCTTACACTAGTCAGTTGGTAATCAGTGAAATATTTCCCGAGGACGAAGGTAAATACTGATTTTTTTGAAGTACTTAACGGTAGATGTTACAAATTCAAAATAAAATCATAAACTACAGGTGAATACAGTTGTGTTATACAAAACAAATATGGAATGGACGTTTCCAGTACTGAACTCACTGTCTACTCCATAAAAGATGGTAAAGGATTCCTTAAGCTGAATGTTTTCTTGTTAATAATAATCAAATTAAGATTTCGTAATTTGGCTGCTATTTTTTACGAGCTTGGTGTCGCTTTTTGTGTTTGAGTTTAAATTCATTTTGGTTGAAGAAGAGCGAAGATTGGAACTTTAATAACTTGAAATGAGAATTGGTTTGGCTATGATCGGAATTATTGTATGCACAAAATTAGGTGTTCGTCATTTGGAGCCTTGGAATTACCTGGAGTCCATATCTACGGATGATGATGGTAAAGAAGCAGACGATGAGAACGATATGAGTGATAGCATGTTGTCTGTTGACAGTTTGAACAGTAGATTAACACCGATTAGTGAATTCGATAAATGTAACTCTTTGCATGAAATCTTTGATGATAATAATGAGTTTGTGCAACCCACTGATGAAGAGATAGAACGTGACTTTAATATTTTTGTGACCGAATTTTGTCGGAGGCACTGATCAATTGGGGGTTGTGATTGCAGAAGCCAAGAAAAAATCAACTAAAAGTGCAATAAAGAAGAAGAAGAGCAAGGTTGTCACGGTCGAAACAAGGAGAGTCTCATTCCAAGAAACAGGTCAGTTATTTTTGGTGTTACCCAAGTTTTGTTTTTGGATTTGTCCTATCGTCCCTGTCAGTTCTATGTGTCTAACCTATCCATGTTTGAAAAAAATGATACAGAAGACAAAGACACAACAGACCAAACAGATACAGAAAATTTCATGACATTCGAAGACAGAGATACTACAACCACCCAGCTCAAACCTTACGAACACGATTTCACTGAACAAACAGAGACTTCCACTGCTGAACGGATTCATGGTACTTCCGTCACATCTGATGACTCACTACACGCACATGTCACAACTCAATTTAAACATACATTTACCACTCAAGTTACAACGGCAGTTGGTGCCGAAGCCACAACAAGTATGGGTGTAAAAACATTTACAATGCGAGAACAATCAATACAAAAAACTCGCAAGGTCCAAGAGCCTGTCACGTATCCATTCTTGACCCCAAATGAATTTGAAGAGCAGTCTACACTTCAAGACCAAGATGTTAAATTTATTACACCGGAAGGCATTCAAAGAGTCACTGTAGAAAAATCTGCAGACGAAATGAAGACATGGAGACGGCAGAAAAAAACCGTCTCTACTAACGAAGAACGACACGTACAATTTTTGTCTCCGGAGCGAGCTCTCGAACCAGGTGAAGTAACGATTGAGGAAATGGAAATTCCAGAAGTGGAACAGACTTCATTTGTACCAACAGAGGGTCTAGAAAAACTTTCTGTGTACGAACAAAACAAGCCTGAAAAGTTTACTGATGCAAAATCCGATGAAATAAATAATCAAAAAATACCTGTGGAAGCACCAATTAAAGAGCCCCAAGAAAAACAACCCAGTATCTGGCGTCGTAAAAAGTCAGATAAAGCTGGAGAGGTTAAACAACCAGTAAATTTACCTGTGGGTCAGTCGGAACCAGAAGTGAAAGAGGAGCCGGCTAAACAACCGACCCCTGAAGTAGTTGAAAGCCCTAAACAAGATAAATCAAACAAGAAGAAACTACAGAAACAAGAAGATCAACCATTTAATTTTGAATCGCCAGAGGAAACGGGCAATGAAACTGAGAAATCGAAATCAGAAGAGGTTCCTATTCATTTGGAAAAGAAATCTTCAGTTTCGGCCGATGTTCTAGAAACTTCCAAAAAATTACGTGTTCAAGTTGAGACAAAACAAGATAAGACGATTACGTTTATGACTCCTGTAGAATATCCTGAGGAAGAACAATTAGAACGAGATTCACAAAAACTTCCAGAACATAAACTCAGTGACTTTTTGCAATCTGAAAAGGTCGAAGAACCCAAAGTATACAAAAGAAGAAAGGCTGAAAACTCAGAAGAGAAACCAATTGAATTGATTTCTCCAGGCAAGAATGAGTCCCAAGAATTCAAAGAGCCAGAAGGGAAACCGAGTTCGAAAGTTGTACTTGGTACTAAACTGGAAGTTCAAAAAGTCACCAAGAATAAAGAAACGATTGACAAGACTCAACAAAGATCTATTGAATTTATTTCCCCTGGTGTTACTGCCGTTGAGGAAGAAATCGAGCAACTAAAAGGGGTAAATATCCCTGACGTTGAACCTTCAGAAAAGCTCCAACTAAAGGAAGTTCCTCAACCCGAAACTAAAACAGTTAGAAAGAGAGACAAAGAAACCGTTATTAATAAGAAGAGCTTGGAATTTGTTTCTGCTGATGATTACGTTCAAGAAAATGAACAAGTACAACCAAAACCGGGACAATTGGAAGGTTCAACGATTCAAGAGAAAGAAAAGTCAGAGGAAGAAACTGTCGAAGAAACTAAAGTATACAAACGAAGAGTAAAAGCCGAGAAGCCTCAAGAAAAGCCGGTTGAACTTGTTTCTCCCAAAAATGACGAGAGCAGGTTTGAGGATAAACAACAAGTGTCAAATGATATTCCATCAAAGGTACAAGATTTTAAAACCACTGAGACCAAGGAAATTAAGAAAAAAGTTAAATTAGACAAGTCACAAGAGAAAGCCATCCACTTTTTGACTCCTGATGATCTTGCAGCTGAAGCTGATGAAAGAAACCCAGAGCCACTACAACCTTCAGACCAAAAACCTATCCATACCAAAGAAACTAAGGAATCAGAAGTTAAAATCATTACGAAGGTGAAAGTAGTAAAGTTTCAAGATCGAGACATTGCTTTCTATTCACCTGAAGAATATCAAGAACTAGTCGAAAAATCGAAGCCAGAAATCGATGCAACCGTGTCTGAGCTACGGTCACTTGATTTTCCCAAAACTAGCGACGGAGTTGAGGCAGAGAACAAAAAAAAATTAAAGAAAAAAATTAAAACAGAAAAGCTGCAAAACAAAGAAATGGATGTCGTGTCGCCAGAAGATGACGAGGGCCAAAAAGAAGACACATCAGAAAAACAGCCTCTTACTCTGCAAGATGCTGAAATTAAAGGTATTGTCAAGAAAAAAGTTAAGGCACATAAAACACAGGAGAAAGGGACTGAATTTATGTCCCCAGAAGACCAAATTCCTCAGATTACGCAGGAGGAGAAAGATGTTGAGGAGGTTGTAATAGATGTGGACAAGAGTATCGAAGAATCCAAACTAGAGAAAGCAAAAGGAAAGAAGCTAAGAACGAGGCAAATACAAGAAACCCCGATTGATTATATGGCTCCAGATGATTATACTGTAGATTTTGAAGAAATTGAATCAGAGGTTGATGAACATCCTACCAATTCTACAAAGGAACCTGAAAAATCCGACATAATCAAGATTACCAAGAAGGTTAAAATTGTTAAGTATCAAGATCGTGAAATTTCTTTCCATACTCCAGACGAATATGAAGAACTGGTGGAACAAACAAAGCCAGAACCGAAAGAAACCCCAATTTTACTACCCCTGGAATTTTCAGGAGCAGATGGGACAGTAGAAAAGACGAAAATTATAAAGAAAAAGCCGAAACTCAAAACCGAAAAGCAGCAAGACACTTCGATTGAATTTATTTCTCCAGATGAAATAGCTTTAGAAACTGAAGATTCACAAGAGGTGGAAGACGAAAAGCCAATTGCATTAGAAGGTGGTGATGTTCAAAATATTAAAATGAAGACAAGGAAAATAGGGAAGAAAGATAAAACTCAAGATCAATCGATTGTATTTGTAACTCCAGAGGACTCAACGTTAGATGCTGACAAGCTCAGAGAAGAACCTGAAAAACACACAGATATCCAACTTTCTCAATTAAAGGAAGATGAATCAGATCACCTAGTAAAGATGACCAAAAAGAAAGGAAAAATTGAGAAGTACAATGAACAGGACATTGCATTCTTTACACCTGACGTATATAAGGAACCTACACAGGAAGTTCAACCTGGCGCAAAAATTTCTCCTGACCTTGTACCGCTTCAACTAAGTGAAACGAACGAGAAAGTAACGGAAGAGAAAGGAGTTATTAAAAAGAAAAAAGTTAAAACCGAAAAGAAGCATGAGCAATCTATTGAGTTCGGTTCCCCAGAAGATGATAATGTTGAAGAAGAAATCTTAGTAAAAGAAAATTTGCCTTTAGTGGATGAAGAGTCTGAGGTGCAAACTCAAGTTCTCAAGAAAAAACTTACAGTAAAAGCTACAATGGAAACTAAATTTAATTTCGTGTCTCCGGAAGAGTATGTACCCGAAATTACAGATAAACAACCTTCTGTTGAAGACAACCTCAATCTAAAGACTTTGCAGATACCAAGCCCCAAAGACAAGGAAGAAAAGACCAAAGTTTTGAAAAAATCAAAAATTAAAACTGATAAGCCCCAGCAATCACAAGTTGAGTTTCTTTCTCCTGAGGATTTACTTCCGGAAGATGTAGAAGAAAATAAAGAAGATTACGATGAACCTTCCTTAGTTCCGGCGCAAGGACCCATGGATGATAATTTAGTAAAAGATATAAAACTAAAGAAAAAGAAAGTTAAAACAGAAAAACCTCAGCGACAACAAATTATATTTGGAACACCCCAAGACATTGTCCCAGAAGCTGTGGACAAGAGATCGAAACTCAGAAAAATCGAAGGTATTCAACCAATGAAATTCCAACAAGCCCAACCCGTCGAAGAAGTTAGGATCCTTAGACATCAGAAGATGAAGGCAGATATATCTCAAGAAGCTGTCATTATGTACTACATCCCTCAAGACTACGTTACGGAAGAAGTTGTAAAAATTGTTAAAGAGATGGCTGAAAGTGAACCTTTAGTATTTGTTCCTTCATTTAAAGAGCCAGAGGAAGAAAAGAAAGAAGTTAAGAAAAAGAAAAAGTCAGTTGTTCAGAAACCACAGGATAAGCCGCTTGAGTTTGTTTCTCCGGAAGATGATTATATAGAATTAGAAGTAGAACAACCGCCAAAAACCGAAGAAAATATCGAGATATCAGAACATGTTGTAATCAAACGGGGTGATGAAAAGCCAGAAAAAGAAAAACAAGTTAAGATTTTAAAGAAAAAGGTTAAAACAGACAAACCTCAGCGACAACAAATTATATTTGGAACACCGCAAGATATTGTCCCAGAAGCTGTGGACAAGAAATCGAAACTTAACGAAAGGATTAAAATTGAAGGTATTCAACCAATGCAATTCCAACATGCCCAAGTGGTCCAAGAAGTAAGAGTTCTCAGGCACCAAAAGATGAAGGCAGATACATCTCAAGAAACTGTCATTATGTACTACATTCCTCAGGACTATGTTACCGAAGAAGTTGTAAAAATCGTGAAAGAAATGGCTGAAAGTGAACCTTTAGTATTTGTTCCTACCTTCAAAGAAGACAGTGAGAAAGAAGTAGAAGTCAAGAAAAAGAAAACAATTAAAGTTCAAAAACCTAAAGGATTGTTGTCTACAGAAGAAAACGTGTCTGAGGCTGAAGAAAAACATATGGAAGATAAGTATAAGGAGGAAGTGCCAGAAAAAATAAAGGGTCTCAAAAAGAAATCCAAAATTGACAAGGAGTCAGAAAATGTAGTACAATTCGCATCCCCCGAATACTTTGTTCCTGAAGCAGAAGAAATTCCTCAAGAAGTTATTGAAGGCACAAAACGTAAACCGATTAAGAAAAAAATCGAAAAGGATGAAAAAGTATCGAAAGAGAAATGCCAAGATGATAACTCTTCAGAAAAGCCAATAGAATTCGCTTCACCTGAAGACATTGCTTCAAAAGTCGAAGAAAAACAAGAGGAATCAAAATTAACTAATAAACCGAAACTAGTAGTTAAACCAGAACTAGAAGAAATTACCAAAAAGAAATTTTCAGTAAAAACGAGTTTTGAAAACCCTTTAGTATTTAAATCTCCAGAAGAATATGTACATGATGAGGAGAAACAGAAGGAAACTGTTCCTACAGATCTCCCGAAACTTAAGTCGATCGAAAAATCAGGACCAGAGAATATCGAAGATAATAAAGTAGTCAAAAAAACGAAAGTGAAAACGGAAAAACCTCAAGAATCCGTACTTGAATACACATCTCCAACAGATGTTTCTGAGGCTAAAGAGGCGATTGGAGAACCTATGAAAGACAAAGAATTTCCAACTCATCCTAAAGCAAAACTAGACGAAAAAGAAAATGTCAAAGTGGAAGAGGGTAAAACTGCTAAAAAGAAAGTTCAAATTGGCAAACCTCAGGATCAACCAATCGAGTTCCTATCTCCCCAACAACTATTACCAGAGGCGGAGAAAGTCATCAAAGAGGAGGAGCACGCACGTCAGCCAAAAGTAACAGAAACACCAGAGAAAGACGAAACCTACAGACGCAAGAAAAAGGTTGAAAAAGCTCAGGAATCTCCAATCCAATTTATCTCACCAGAAGCGCAGGCGGAATACAGCGAACCACAGTCTGCCGACTCAGAAAAAACGCCATTAAAAATAAAATCGGAGCATGAGGATGTTGAAAAAGAGAAACATATGCACAAATTAACCAAAATTACGGCAACAATGGAATCAGAAATCGTATTCTTAACTCCTGAGGAATATGTAGAAGTTCAAGAAACAGCTAGAAAGAAAACCAAGTCGCCTGAGCTAATTCAAGAACAGCCAGAACAGAAACAGAAGGAAACGCCTGAACAGGTTAAAACTACGAAAAAGAAAGTCATAGTAAAAAAATCACAGGAAACAACTTTAGAGTTTCAATCTCCTGAAGAATTTGTTCCCGAGCAAGTCGAACCCGAAGAAGACGTAACGGAAGAACATGAACCGGTTAAATCTGAACAGAATTCAGAAGTAAAGAAAGTCATTAAGAAGAAGTTAAAGACAGAAAAACCTCAAGAAACTCCTATTGAATATATTTCACCTGAAAACAAAGAAGCACCTGAAGAATTTGTTCCGGAGCAAGTCGAACCCGTAGAAGACGTAACTGAAGAACATAAACCGGTTCAACCTGAACAGAAATCAGAAGTAAAGAAAGTCATTAAGAAGAAGCTAAAGACAGAAAAACCTCAAGAAACTCCCATTGAATATATTTCACCTGAAAACGAAGAAGCCCCGAAATCAACTAAAAAAGAAGAGAACGTTCAGGATATTTCATCCAAATCCGTTTCATCCAAACAGAGAGAATATGTCGAAGAAGTTAAAGAAGTAAGAGTTAAGACGAAAGTTATTAAAACACAGGAGCAACCCATTAATTTCACAACACCCGCAGATTATGTAGAAGAAGCTGAAGTCACGCGAAAAGATTCCAAAGCCACACCAGAAATTCCTGCTTTCCTTCGTAATGAGCCTGTTCTTACTGAAGAAGCAAAATTAGCCCGAAAGAAATCTAGAATTCAAATAAAACAAGAAGCTGCAATCCTCTTTATGACACCCCAACCATTTCTTGAAGAAATCGTAGTAAGACCTGTGATTCAAAGGCAAGAATCCGAAATAACTCCACTAATCTATCCAAAACCTTTGGAAGAACCTGAAGAAAAGAAAGCAAAGAGAAGGATTAAGAAGCAAATAGCTCTAGAGTGCGAGCCCGACTTTTATTCTCCAGAAGAGCCAATGCCGGAAAATGACGATGTGGACGAAATCGAAGATATCGATATTTCAACACCAGCGTTGGATCAAAAAGTTGAGGAAGTTAAACTAAAGAAAAAGAAAGTTAAAACAGAGAAACCTCAGCGACAACAAATTGTATTTGGAACACCCCAAGACATTGTCCCAGAAGCTGTGGACAAGAAATCGAAACTCAGAAAAATCGAAGGTATTCAACCAATGAAACTCCAACAAGCCCAACCCGTCGAAGAAGTTAGGATCCTTAGACATCAGAAAATGAGGGCAGATATATCTCAAGAAGCTGTCATTATGTACTACATCCCTCAAGACTACGTTACGGAAGAAGTTGTAAAAATTGTTAAAGAGATGGCTGAAAGTGAACCTTTAGTATTTGTTCCTTCATTTAAAGAGCCAGAGGAAGAAAAGAAAGAAGTTAAGAAGAAAAAAAAGTCAGTTGTTCAGAAACCACAGGATAAACCGCTTGAATTTATTTCTCCGGAAGATGATTACCTAGAATTAGAAGTGGAACAACCATCAAAAACCGAAGAAAATATCGAGATATCAGAACATCTTGTAATCAAACGGGGTGATGAGCTAAAGCCAGAAAAAGAAGAACAAGTTAAGATTTTAAAGAAAAGAGTTAAAACAGATAAACCTCAAGAGAAGCCGGTTGAATTTATTTCTCCAGAAGAATCTGTAGTCGCTGTGGAGAAAAAGTCAGAAATAAAATCGATTCCAGATGCTCCCTTGTTAAAACCAAAGGAAATTGAAAAAGTGGTAGAGCTCAAAGCAATCACGAAAAATATAAAAATATTAAAGTATCAAGACCAAGAAATTGCCTTCTATACACCAGAACCATATGTAGAGGAAGTTGAAGATAATAAACCTGAGGTTGAAGACATCTCTGAGACTTCCAATCTCGAATTTCCAAAATCTCATGAAACTCCAGAAGCAGAGAAAACAATCAAGAAGAAAAAACTCAAGGTAGAGAAACCTCAGGATAAACCTATTGAATTCATCTCACCAGAGTTAGCTCCAATTGAAGTAGAAGAACCACAAGACGAAAAAGCAAAAGAGCCCTTGCCAGGCAAAAAAGTAGAGCTTAAGGAGAAGGAAATTTCTAAGAAAAAGTTTAAGGCATCTGAACCTCAAGAACGATCTATTGACTTCCTTTCACCTGCTGAATATATTCCGGAAGAAAAAGATGCGACAAAAGAGCAAGATGTTGTATCGAAGCTTAAAACTAATAATCTCAAAGACGCTACGGAACCAGAAGACACCAAAGTAGCCAAAAAGAAAACCAAAGTACATCAAATGCAAGAAACGCCTATCACATTTATGTCGCCAGAGGAAAATCAACCCGAATTGCAAGAACAAACAACTAAGGAGACTCCCGAGATGGTACCTTTTCAAACACCTGAGAAAGACAAGGTGTTGAAGAAAAAGGCTAAGGGAGAAAAAGTTCAGGAGCAGGAAATTTTGTATGTATCGCCACAAGTGCATATAGAAGAAATTGACGAAGTACTAAATCTGTCGGCGAAAGATGAATCTTTAAAGACACCAAAGACTAAGGATAAAGACGAAGAGACGAGAGAAAAGGAGAAGAAAGTGAAGACCGAAAAACCACAGGAAAAAGATATTCAATTTTTCTCTCCTTTGCAGCCCGAGTCGGAGCCAGAACAAAAGCCAAACGAACCTGATGTTTTTGAACTCAAGCCAAAAGAAAAGGAGTCTCCAGATGAAGCTAAGCAGTTGAAGAAAAGGTCTAAATCTGACAGGTCTCAAGAAAAGCCGGTTCAATTTATGTCTCCCACTGACCACGTCCCTGAAATTGTTCAGACAGCACCTCTTCCCGAAGTTAAACCATTGGGAAAGCTTACTGAAATAGAGATGACTGAAAAGCCTAAAGTAGTAAAGAAAAAAGTTAAGATGGACGAAGTTCAAATGGCTGACATTGTGTTTTTTTCTCCACAAAATTATATTGACCAGATTGAGAAAAAAAATATAAAAGGAGAAGATGATTCTCCAATAAAGCCTCAAAAGCAAAAGGTACTTGAGCAACCCGAAGACATAAAAGCAGTGAAAAAGAAAGTTAAAGCTGACAAAGCTCAGGAAAACCCAATTCAATTTATTTCTCCTGATATTTATGCTGAAGAAGTCGAAAATAAGAAAGTTGATTCACCCGAAGCTTGTAAATTAAAACCAAAGGAAAAATCCATTGAAAAGGTTGAGGAAATTAAGGTTATAAAGAAAAAAGTTAAATCCGACAAAGCTCAAGAAACATCTATTGAATTCGTCTCTCCAAATGACTATATTCCAATCCTTGAAGAAAAACTGCCTGACGAAGACAACACAATACAACTGAAACCGAAAGAAAAGGAAACAGAAAAACCGGAAGAAGTGAAAGTCATCAAGATTAAATCTAAAGTTCAAACTATGCAACAGAAAGAAATCGAATTTATATCCCCTAGCGAATACAAATTAGAAGATGATACCAAGGATTCAAAACGGATCGAATTTTTATCTCCAGTAGAATGGAAAGAGCCTAAAACAGTCGAAAAGATAGAGGTAATTGAGACACGACATAAAATTCATAAGCCTAAATCAGATACAGAGGAGATGAATTTAACAACAGAAGAAATCCCAAGTGAAAACTGGAAACAAGACAAGGTATATCCTAGAACAGTAGAATCAGAACGGTTGGAATTAATTGGAAGCGAGGGGGTTGCATTGAGTTTCACTAATACACCTAGAGACACAGCACACAGCAAAGTAGAGCTAACAAACCTTGCCGAGTCTTCTGAATCCGTTTCGGAGTTTAGAGAAGGGAGAGTTGGAGCAAAGGAAGTCAAACCACAACTCATTGAGAATCGAACCATTGCTTCGAGTGCCGTCCAGGAAATATTAGATAGTGTTGGTGATTTTACTCAAAAAGCTAGAGAAGAAGGGGTGAAAGTAGAAGAAACGCAAGACCTAGTTTTTCCAGTTCTAAGTTCTACTCAAGAATGTAGAATCGAAGCTGCAGAAGGCGCAGTACTTCCTAAGGAGAAAGCTAGCATCAGTTTTAGACCTAATACACCAATAGAAGTGACAGAGGTAGTACCAGGAGTCAGTCACGAGAAGTACTACAAAGAGGCTTTTGTACCAACGGAAACGGCCAAGCTCTCCTTGTCAGGTACCTATAATGTCATGGACTCATCGTTGACTATAGGCTTGGAAAGTGAATCTGATATGAAAGATGCAGAGAAAGCCACTCCTAGACAAGCCCACATGGCAAGTGAGATGTTGCCGTCTTTGGAAGTGGGAAATGATTTAGTCCTTGAGAGTTTCAAAGACTGTGAAACCGGAAAGTTAGATACTAGGCAGGGAAATATTGGTCAAGTACCATTCGAAGCTAGGGTCAGTGAAGGTTTTACAACTAGTTGGTGTAAAGAAACAGGGTTTACTTCAGATAAACCGAATGCAGCTCAGGGTAAAAGTAGCTTCATTCTGACTGAAGGAATTACTACGGAAGAAAGTAGAGCCATGGAGGGGGTGAAGGAATATGTTTCTCTTTCTGGAATAAAAGGGGTGAGTACAGCAGAAATGTCATTGGAAATTCGAGAGGAGCTTCCTCAGATTGCTTTAAATAAGGAGTTAGAAAATGAGTCAGTGTTCCAAGCCGAGACATTTGATACTAGGTTGCCTGAATTTACTTTCATTGGAAATATTGCTCCAGATATGGGGAATGTCGTTGCATATGAAAACTTAGAAAAACTGAAAGACATGGACACAGAGAAAAAATTAGCTCAGAAAAAATACAGCAGAATGAGAAGTGAAATAGAACGCACGGACGTTGTAGTCCTCGAAGGAGTTCGAGAGCGAGAGGCAGACGATTTCAAGCCATTTAGGTCTTCTGAGACTGTCGAGGGCTTGCAGATGAAAGCCATGGGTTTCATTACTCAAACAGAGAAAGCAGAAGAACTAGGTCTTTTACCAGAAGATATTAAAGAGGGCACGAGGTGTAAAGTAGCCCTGGCTGAAACATCTCATAAAATCCCTCAGACTAATACTGTTGAAATATCAGAAAGTGGCACGGTACTCAAAGAGGGGCCCAACCTTCAACAAAAAGGCATAGTAAAATTAGATGAGATGTCACAAATACTTGGAGAGGAAGTTTTGATCTATCAGAATGAAGAAGAGTTTAAGGGGGATAAAGTTGCAATAAGTAAAAAAGCAGAGGTCAATTTTAATTTGAAAGAATGTGTGATAGGAGAGCAGGCATTACTTCATTATTCTGAGGGTGAATTTGTTAAAGGGAAACCTGCTCCCACTGCTCATAGCAAGGTGGATTATGAGTTAGCTCATAGTGTTCAGAGTGCAACCGAAGATATTGTTGAGACTGAATTCGAAGCAGTCAAGGCAGAAAAGCCACAAATAACTCAAAGCTGCATTGAAACCGTCGTTTCTCAGATTACCAAGCCTGAAGAAACTTTCGTTGAATTTGACGATAAGCCCGACTTAGGGATTAAAGCAAAAGTTGGACTTACTGCTACAGGTTCAGTGCCTGAATCAAGTTTGCCCCAGATGAGTGAAACGCATGGAATTATAGAGGACATGAAGTTAGACAGGTTAGAAGCGAAGAAAGGTTTAACTGAATTAGCCACGGGTAGTTCCATTGGGTATTCAACAACTTTGCTCGAAAGTGTCACTGAAATAGAAGCAACAGGGAAGGATTTACGTCAGGGTCAATCAGTGATCGCTTTTGATACTGCAACTGTAGCACCCGTAGTAAATACACAGGAAGTCAATGAGAATACGACTGAAATTCGTGAAACTGAAAAGAGTACGGGTAGAGTAAGTTTAATAACGGAAGGAAAACCTACGGGTGTTGTAAATGTACCTGAGTTAGTCGAAAACGTTGAGAAAATCGAGCCAAAACAGAGTTCTAATTCTAATGCTGTAGAGAAAGTAGAGCCGGTAGCTGTAGCAAGCGTATTTGAGGCTATCTCATCCTTCGACTTTGAGAAACCTAACGAACATGCTAAATTGTCCTTAGATAGTGAGAAAAATGCATTAACTTCTAGTGAGGTGAAGACATATACCGATTTAGGGGAAATTGTACACGAAGGTCTGATCTTTGCGAAGGGTAAAGTAAACGTAGACATAATGAACCAAGCTGAAATAAGCGAAACTGTTAGTGAACTAGATGTAGGGGTTGAAACGGCAAAGAGTAAAATCATGCCTGCTCAGAGCGTAAAGACTGTAGAAATAGAAGAAGTCCAAACACTAGAAGCACCGGAAATAACTAAAACTAACGAGAAAGGCAAAAAAGCCGTCGTACAAGCTAGAGTAAAAATATGTCAAGACTTGACTCAATTCGAAGAAGAAGGAGGACAAATAGTTGAAGAACTTGAAGAAGAAGGGGAACGAGTTGTAAGTGAAACAGAAACACGTTACATTGTACATTCTGAGACGGCACAACAACACATTGAGACACTCACAACATTCAAATCCGTCGGAAAATCTTCACAAGGTTATACTAAACCATATAAATCAGGCCATGATTCGAATTTTACTTTAAACTTTTATCATGGTGTATTTTCAGGTGGTGTAGAAATTCAGGAAATTGTTGAAGAAGAAGAAGAATCTCATCGTCAGAAAACGGTACAGATGGATGTCAAGAATGCTATCGGTCCCAAAATTGAGGAAGTTGACGATCAACTCACTTATGAAATACAGCATGAAGATGAGCCTAAGAAAAAAGCCAGCTTAGTTCTGCAAGGGCAATCTGTTCCATTACAAATAAGAGAAATTCAGCCTGAAGAATTTGTACATGTGAAGCCAGCTTCCGAGTTAGTGAAGTCCGACACGGCCAAAATTATGTTGGCTGATGAGAAGAAAAGTATTGAGATTCAGCAGGTACAAACTAGAGAAATGAGTCAAGAGTTTACATCCCATACGGCCGAATCAAAGGTTGGTAAAGGATCGTTTACCGAGAACAGAAGTATTGAGGTTACCGAACAGCAAAAACTGGATTCCGTTGATGTAAAGAAAAGATTATCCTACCAAACAGAGCAAGCAGTAACCAGCACTGAAGGCCTGCAACCTGTGGAACAGAAGTGTGATATGGTTTATGAAAAGGAAAGTATTTTCGATAAAGGATTGAATCAACCTCAAGTAACAGGAACTGTTAGCTTAGTTGAAAACGAAGGCTTGAATGTTCAAGTGAGCATTACCAACGAAAATGTACAAGAAGGTGCTGGGGATTTTGCTTACCGTACTGAGAAGGCAGCGTCTGCTTTAGGACCGATGAAACCGACTGCCGTAACTGAAGAGCACCAGGTTGTTGAGAAGGAGTCCGAATTCGATAAGTTTGATTCACCTACACAGACAGCAAGGCAGTCAATGGGTGAAATAGAGGTAATTCAAATAAGCGAAAATGTGGCTCTTGGAAAAGAAGTCGAGTCGGATCTCAAGTTGAAGTTTGTCACAGAAGACGCCCAGCAGACCATAGAACTGAGCAGTTCGATTGTAGGAGAGATTAATAGAGATCTGGAAGCAGAAGGAGGAATGAAAGACTTTGTGACACCGAAAGGTAACACCGCTAATATAGGAGTAAATCTCAACAGATCTGTAAATATAAGGGAGGTCAGTTTGAATACTTCGGAAGGAAAACTTGATCAGTTTAAGAAACATGAAGTTAATATATCTAGTACAATGAATGAAATGGAATTCGGGTTGGCATCCACTCGCACTCAGATGGTTCATGATTCTTGTGAAGAAACACTTACGCCGCAACAGAAAACCGAAAGTGCTACAAGAACTTTGATTCTGAATGAAGCTGCCATTACCTCAGATGTTCAACAACGGCTTGGTAAAGAAACTGAATTCACTGGAGATTTCAAACCTGAACAGAAAACAGCAAGACCGAGTGTCGATCAAAATATCTCTCTTGAAGTCTCCGAGGTACGAACCGAAACCAACGTTGAAGACTTCCAGAGACGGGACAGTGGTAAGCCAGAAAGTGCCACGCGTACTTTAATTATGAATGAAGCTGCCGTTTCTTCAGGCGTTCAACAACGACTTGGTAAAGAAACTGAATTCACTGGAGATTTCAAACCGGAACAAAAAACCGCAAAGCACAGCCTTGATCAAAATGTTTCTCTTAAAGTAACAATGGTACAGACAGAAAACAGTGCTCAAGATTTTCAGGGAGGAGTCAGTGTTAAACCAGAGACATGTAAAGTAAACGTAAATGTCCGAGATAATATTGCTATAGTCTCTGAGGACACGTCACTCAGTCCAAATGTGAGGGTAATCCCTATATTTATTTCTGACGAACATCAGGCTTCAGTTAAAGAAGAAATTGGTGGGGCTACCGGAAAAGCTAGTAGCTCTACCACAGACGTCGGTTTTGCTCCTTTGCCAAAAGGAGAGGTGGTAATTGAGGAAGTAATAGACGAGGAACAACCAAAAAAGAAGGTACGCGAAGATAAAGTACAAGAAAGGCGAGTGTCATTTGCAACTCCAGAAGATTACGTTTCAGAGCCGGAAGAACTGCAACCCAAAAAGAAGCTAGAGGAAATTGAACTTAAGCCTACTGAAGGTAAAGTTACAGAAGAAGAAGAGGAGAAAGTCAAAACTGTTAAGAAGAAGAAAGCAAAAGCAGAAAAGCAAGACGAGAGTCCCGTTGAAATTGTTGAACTTGAAGCTGAAGTAATCGAAGAGAGTCCATCTCGTAAGCCTTCTCTCAAAGAGCAAGAAACGGTTGAATCTGAGCCAACTATTAAGAGACGATTTTCTGTTAAGGCAACGCTTGATTTCATGATTAAATATTATATTCCTGAACCGTACATTGAGGAACAAGTAGAGACTAAACAAAAAGTTAAAGAAACTCCGGATCTTGAGCCTTTGGTATTTAAGAAAGCTGAGTCCCCTAAGGAGGAGGAAAAAGAAGTTAAGAAGAAGAAGAAGGTCGTTAAGAAAGAAAAATCAGACGAGAAACCCGAAGAAATCGTCGTTCCTATTCCAGAAGAAGTTCCTGCAGAAGTTGAGAAAGAAAAAGAAGAGGTCAAAGCACCTTCCAGAAAACCATCAGTAAAGGAGGAAGAAACTGAAAAAGCTCCATCAAGAAAAGCATCTGTAAAAGAGGTTGAAGAGCCCAATGATTCAAAACTTCGTCCTAAGAAGGCCGTTACAGATAAGCCTCAGGAAGTACCAATTAAATTCGTCTCACCCGATGACCATGTTCCTGAAAAGGTGGAAGAAAAGAAGGAAGAACCTCAGAAGGTTCCAGAAATGAAACCAAAAGAGGTGGAGAAGGTGGAAGAAGTTGAAACTATCAAACGAAAATTTTCTGTCAAAGCTACTCTTGATCAAATGATCAAGTACTACACTCCAGATGCATACATTGAGGAAGTTGAAGAAACGAAGCCTGTGCATAAAGAAGCTCCTGAACTAGAACCTTTAGTGTTCAGAAAATCGGAATCCCCTGTTGCGGAACCCAAAGAAATAAAAAAGAAGAAGAAAGTCAAGACGGATAAATCTCGATCACAGTCTGTTGAATCTGAAGTTCCAGAGGAAACTGTACCTGAAATAGAAGAACCTAAGGATGAGGTTACGGAAGTTCCATCTCGTAAGCCCTCAATAAAAGAAGAAGAGAAAGTTGGCGATGTGAAACTTCGTAAGAAAAAGGTTGCAGCTGATAAACCCCAGGAACAAGATGTTAAATTTGTTTCTCCCGAAGAGTTAGTGCCCGAAGTCGTTGAACAGAAACCAAAAGTTCAAGAAATTCAAGAAATTCAACCTCAAAAGTTGAAAGAACCTGTACAAGTTGAAGAAATTGAAACAATAAAGAGAAAGTTCTCGGTAAAAGCCACTCTTGATCATACGATCAAGTACTACGTTCCCGAGGAGTACATTGAAGAAATTGAAGAATCTAAGGTAGTAGTAAGAGAAAGGCCGGAGATAGAGCCGTTGGTCTTCAGGAAGTCAGAATCCCCTGTTGCAGAACCCAAAGAAATAAAAAAGAAGAAAGTCAAGACGGATAAATCTCGATCTCAATCCGTTGAATCCGAAGTGCCGGAAGAAGTAGAGCAAGATATTGAGAAAGTTGAAGAAGAGATTAAAGAGGTTCCATTACGCAAACAATCAGTTAAAGAAGTGCCAGAAGAAGTCGAAGAAGTTAAAGTTGTAAAAAAGAAATCCAAAGAGGAAAAATCCCAAGTTGGTCCTATGAAGTGGTACACTCCCGAACAGTATCAAGTCGAAGAAACAGAGAAAGAAAAGATTGTTAAAGAAATCGAGCCTCTTAAAAAACAACAGGATGAAAGGAAAAAATCGGAAGATCTCTCTACGGAAATTACATTGAAGGCCAAAAAGAAGAAAGTCACTGAGGAGGAAGTTACGGAAGAAGTAAAAATAAAGCCAAAACGTAAACCTAAAGTTGAAGAAGAGGTTAGCGAAGAAGTAACAATCCTGACGAAGCCAAATGTCGAGGAACAGCCTGAAGACGTTGAAGCTAGTGTGACATTGAAACCAAAACGGAAACCGAAAGTTGAGGAAGAGGAGGAAAATGTTGCAGTGACAATCAAAGGAAGGGTAAAAGCTGAAGAACAATCTGAAGATGTTGAAGCAAGTGTGACATTAAAACCAAAACGAAAAGTTCAAGTACAAGCTGAGGACGTCGAGGCTAGTGTAACATTGACAAAACAGGAACAAAGATATGAAGAGATATCTGAAGATGTGACAATCAAGCAGAAACGAAAGTCGATTCCCAAGACTGAAGAGCAAAGCGAGTCATTTACTCTTCTACGTCGAAAGTCGGTCCCACTATCAGTGACCGAAGAAGAGGAGACAAGCGTTACATTAAAAAAGGAGCCTCAGGAGGCAATCAGCATGGGCGAGGACTCAGTAAGCTCTGAGTTCTCGGTGAAAAAGAAAATTCCATTTAAAAAGCAAAACTTGCCTGCAGAAGAAGTCACGTTAAAACAGATTGATCAAGTTTATGAAGATATTGAAGGCGACTACAAAATCCGTTTACCAAGAAAACAAAGCACATTCGAAGACTCCGAGGAAGAATCTGTCAGCTTAAGTGTGGTAGTCCCAGGGCCACAGACCCAGCAGCAAACGTACACCATCAATGAAGAAGAAGGGGAGACAAGTTTTCAAATCAAGAAAAAGAGTTACACTAGCGAAGAGATTGATCAAGATGCAAAAGTTCAACTAAGGAGGAAAACCAAAACGGAGTTCGGTTACGAAGAAGAAGAAGCCAAGCTGGACATTTTAATTCAAGGACCTGAAATACTTCAAGGACTTGAACCTTACATGCAAGCAGAAATCGACGAGTATGTTGAACTTGTCGTTATAATCCGAAAGGAGAGCATTAAGAATGTCAGATGGCTTAGAAATGAATCCGAGATTAAGCAAGATTATAAGGTATGAATAATTTTACACGATATTACTTGAGTAATTACAAATCAATATGATTACTTTCACTATCAGGAAGAGCGTTATGAAACTGATGACACTATTACGTATAAGTTGATCATCCAGAAGACTAAAGTATCCCATACTGCCAACTACCGAATAGAGATCACCAACAGCCAGAACCAGACATGCTTTCAGGAAACAAATTTAACTGTGAGGAAGCAGAAGGTAAGATTTCATATGCATGTAATTTCTATTTAGGTAATATTTAACTCTGGATGCTGATTAAATTCTCATATTTTTCAAGACCACCTTTGAAGAGCGTTTAACAGATGTTGAGGTTGTTGAAAACGAGACGGCACTTTTCACCGTCATTTTGTCAGACGAGACAAGTGATGTAAAATGGTATAAGGACTCAGAGGAGATCGTATCCGACCAAAGGATAAAATTCATTAAAGATGAAAAGGTCCGGCAGCTTATAATCAAATCAGTAAACGTTCATGACGAAGGTGAATACACGTCAGTACTTGTTGGCGACGATGAAGAATGTTCTGCTGAGTTGAATATCGTTGGTAAGACACATTGAAAAATTTCACATTAATTATATAAAACTGGTGTTCGATCTGTTAAGACGCTATTTTATGTTATAGAATTGCCACCAGAGCTGAAGAAACTCTTGGATGACACAGAAGTAGAAACAGGGGACTGTGCTATATTTGAGATTGAACTCACGAAAGGAGACGCCAAGGTTCATTGGTACAGGAATGATATCGAGATTCAATTCTCAGAACACATTCAACTGGCTATTGACGGGAAAAGACAACGACTTGTTATCGTCGACTGTACCCAGGATGATATTGCTACTTACGCGTGCAGAATTGGTATTGAGGAAAACTATTCTTCAACCGCTAAACTCAATGTTATTCGTAAGTAGTACACAAAACTAAGATTACCAAAAATAATAATTTGTTCAAAATGTAATTTTTGTTATGCAGAACCCAAGGTCTATTTCAAGAGAAAGCTACCAGACATAACAATGATTTCAGAAACAACTACCGAAGTAGAATTAACGGTGGAAGTTTCAGAAGACTCAGCCTCAGTTACTTGGCTATGGTATGGTTTCCTTTGTAAACTACTTAACTTCGGTATATAACAACTGTATTTCAGATTTATTCTAAACACACTTTATCAATTTTTGCAGCAATGGAAAGCAGATTAAGAAGTCTGATCGCCATAAGACTGTCAAAAAGGGGAGTAAACGAATCCTTCGAGTTTCTCAAATTGAGAAAGAAGACAGAGAATATTCCTGCTCCATCGATGAAACTTCAGTGACCACCAAGACGTCTATTATTTTTGAAGGTATTTAATTATTTACATTTTGATGATTTTTTGAAACTAAAGACAACCGTCGTTTATTAGATATCCAATATCCTCCAAAGATAATCACAAAAGTCGAGGAAACTTACAAAATCAAAGTGAACACCGAATTTAGATTAAAGATTCAATTCACTGGAAAGCCAAGCAAAGTCCAATGGACTCAGGATGATAATGAAGTTAAGCAGAGCGATGGCGATGAAGGATTTTCCGATATTTGTTTAAGAAGTAACTCCAAAAATACGAGGATCAGGTTCCTAATAAAAAATAGCTGTGGGCAAGACTCCGTCGATTTCATTGTTTTGCCAATAGGTAAGCTGGTAAAGGTATTTAGTCTGCTGCAAGGGGCAAATATGACGAGATTTTAAACTTTTTAAATCATTCAGATGTGCCAAGCCGACCCACGCCCCCAGTGGCTGTTGACATAGGAGTAACTTCAGTAACTTTACACTGGCAAATGCCAGAATGGGATGGGAACTGTACAATAATAAACTACACGTTGGAATACAAACATGAGAGTACCTGGGAAGTAGTTAATAAGGACTTCCGAATTGAAGACACTACGTATAACGTATTTGGCCTGACGACCAACTCAAAGTATGTGTACAGAGTGAAAGCAGAAAATGAAGTGGGTTACTCGGAGTACAGTGAAGTTTCTGAAGAGTATCTGATTAGAAAAACGGACACCGAAGAACTTGGATTTGTTGAGGAACTTCAAGACACAGAAATTTGTATTGGAAAAACTCTCATCTTAAAGACCGTTGTGCGAGGTGGAGATGGTCGCGAGACCGTCATATGGTACATTGAGATTTAAAACTTGCACCCTAGAGTTAGTCCGTAAATTGAGAAAATTATTTATGGATACTTTTCAGGGAAAAAGATGGAAAGAAACTTAGCGAAGTTAATCAAGTGTATGAAGTTAAGTGTGCGAGATACACTGAAGTGGAAACAATAGAAAATACCGAAGGATTCTATACATGTATCGTCAAAAATAAATCAACGTCTATCAAATCCAGCTGTAATGTTACTGTCACAGGTAAACTTGAAAAATTTGAATCATTTTGAACAATTTATATGAATTATAAGCGTGATGTGGGATGTGCTTATAGCGACACCAGAGCTGATCTTGTTGGACAAGGTGGAAAAAGTCGAAGACAAATATCGTGTTTCGATGAAAGTTGAAACTGAATTTTCACTGCGAGTTAGAGTGCAGGGATATCCCAGACCTCGAATGACAGTTCAAAAGAACAAACGAGACTTTACTGACTTTACTTTTGAAAATAATATCTTGATTATAAAAATCGATAAAGTCCATAAGAACGACATGGGAGTTTATGAGATTTCTGCAAAGAATTCCACAGGGAAATGTTCCATGCTCGTTCAACTGCAAGTTACAGGTGAGGTTGATATGCAGTTATATAACAATGAAAATTATCAGAAATTAAAGTATTAAACTTTCCTCTTACTCAGATCCGAAAGTTAAGACAGCGAGAAGACCTGGTCAACCAGAAGGTCCATTGGTGACCGCCGGCGAAGATGAAGTAACAGTTCGTCTTGAGTGGAAACCCCCTGCAGACGATGGTGGAGCAGAACTGGTCAAGTACTCTATCGAAAAATATGAGGATAATCAGTGGAATAGGGTACGTCTTAACTTCTACAGTCAGAAACAAACGAATACAACCAATATAGAAGGAACTAACTTCCATTCTATATTTTCAGGTGGCAGATGTAGGGTCAGAGATTAATTCTTATTGTGTCCAGGAATTACAAGAAGGCTATGAGTACATGTTTCGTGTATCGGCAGAAAATAAAATAGGAAAATCCGATCCCCTTCAAAGTGATCCGTATCAAGGTATTTTATTTTTTGGGGATTGCAACCTGGTAAAATAGTTTCTTGAAATTTTTATTTTAAATTCCAGTGACTGGTGAAAGATTCGTGGTAGTTCCTCCACCAAGACCTCCGTTCGAGATCTTGGGAATGACACAAACATCTTTTACTCTCCGATGGACAGAGTCAGAAAAGACAGAAGTGAAAATAAAAAGCTACATAATTGAAAAAAGGGAAGTTGGAAAGAAAGCTTGGATGAAATGCGCTTTTTCGGAAACTAACTACGTCGATATAACTGGACTCAAAACGAATACCAGTTATGATTTTAGAATATGCGCTGTCGACTACGAAGATAATCATTCCGTGTACCTTCTCGTTCGTGACGAACCATTTACAATCGGAAAAGTTATAAGTAAGTTTAAAGAATAATCAACGATGTCAATTTTTTATTTATTTATTGTTAATTTCTTTCTACAGCACCACCTTCACCGCCTCAGAATCTACAGATTATCGCTGTAACCAGCAAGTCTGTGACGCTACAATGGGCTCCACCGAAATCGACTGGAGGGGCTCAACTTACAGGCTATATTATTGAGAGGCAATTACATGGAACCAATAGATGGGAGAAAATAATAACTCTAGATACGAGTATCACACAGCATATAATAACCAATTTGAAAGAGAGGTCACAGTATCTCTTCCGAGTGTTTGCAGAGAATTCTATGGGACTTAGTCAACCAGCTACCTCTGATCTCGTTACGCTCAAAACTCACGCAAGTAAGTTGGAAAATTTCAGTGCAATTTAGATATTTTAAAGTAATTTGGCAAAGATTAAAAACTGCCAAAATTTTGCTCACTCAGCCTCATTCGCAGTAATGAGATTTTTGCGTAGAAAAATTATCACAACGTAAATTAGCACACTTTGACAGTTTTTGCACTATTTATGCAAAAATTTGCAATCTCAGTCGAATTCTGCAGCTCTCGACTCGTTTTGCAGAAAACTCAGATGGAGGAGGTTGAGGTTAGGTTAGGTTAAAACATAGAACTATCGGTTAAAACGAAATTGCAGAGTTTAAATTAGGATGACCGCCGTTTTGCTTGAAAATAAATTAAGGCTAAATTTTTTTCAATGTGAAGAAATTAAACATCAAATAGTAGAATCTTTTGACAAATGATAGTTAGAATTTTAGAAATAAATCTCGTCATTGTCGTCTCTTACGTAGTCACGTTTCCTTAATCTAGGCTCTTTGGATCGCCAATTTGCTGAATTAAAATCATGTTGCCCTTAAGTTCCTTCATTGTTCTAGAAATGTAAATGATGTTCCAGTATCTACATGAATTTTTTTTCAGCACCTCCATCCCCTCCAACGGCTCCGCTCGAGAATCGTCAGATAGGAATCAACGAAATAATCCTCGAATGGGGCATTCCAGAATCTGACGGTGGGGCTCCAATTGAAGGCTACGTAATAGCCATTCGTGATATGAAGAAGACAATGTGGATGGAAGTTGGGCAAGTGAATCATGATGTACAAAAACTAACAGTCCGTGAATTGCAAGACGGACACGAATACTTGCTGAGGATATTCGCAAGAAACGAAATTGGTCTTAGTGAGCCATTGGAATCGGAAGATCCCATAAAAATTTCGAATTCACGAATTGGTAAGGCATTGCCGATCTATCAAGTAGACTTTAATTTTCCTAAGACCGTTTCTAAATTCGGTTGTACGTATTTAGAACCTTCGGAACTACGGGCTGCTGCACCCGTGAGGGAAGAGGAGATATCAGACGCTATTACAACCCCATCGCTGAGCGTAACAACTGAAACAACAACTTCATGGATGCGAGAAGCTGGGATGGATGCCGATATTAGAACCTACTCGCGTTCTGCACTGCTCCGACGCAACGAATATTTCTTCAGAATTTGGCATTATGCCAAAGAACTTTTCAAATAAGTGCTTTGAAAGCAACGAGCGATTTACTTATATTCACGACCGATTATCATGAAGTGAAGATGATGAAGGGATTCTTTTTTTTTGTTATGTACCGTGTTTTTTGTTTGAGAATAAAGATATACGACTGATTGTGAGAATTAAAACTTTTCGGATTTTTGTGATCAGTATATACTAAATCAAGGTAGAAGCATAGACGCAGCTACTTGAGAACATTATGAAAGTAATATCGTCAGCGAATCGACGAATGATGAGATGAATATTTTTCAAACTTCTTATAGTAGATTTAAACGATGAGACTTCGCTACATTTCTCTAGAGAAACAATTGTGATTTACGATTTTTTATTTCAGAAAGAAAGAAGATCTGTCAAGATGAATAACTTGACCTAAATACTCCTCCCACTTTTTCCGTCATGAGCGCAAATCTCTATTTTCGCATAAAACTTTCCAAAAATATCATGACTAATTTGGTAGATTTTTGCGTTACGAAATTTTAAAAGTTCACATAGCCTCCTAATCAGGACCGAGTTTGACCTTTCGTCCAAACGCTATTACATGATCAAAAAGTACAAAGACGGAATTTGGGAAGAGGATGACATAAAAATATCAAAATCAAATAAGATAAAAATCTTGGATATTTCGCTCAGATACATTTTTAGCATGCATGGCATTAATAATAATAATTTTTGCAATTTGCACGCAAAATATTCCATCTCATTTAGACTTTTAGACCGTTGTGCCCGTTTTACTGCTGAGTATGAGTATTTTTAATAACAGATTTAACACGTAGCTCCAGGATTGATCTAACTTCATGAATCTTTATAATTGATAAAAGCTGCAATGCGACAAGAAAACACCGGAAATCATTGAGTTTAGGTTTAAGGGGGAACTTTGACTTTTCACTGGTTTCAGTTTCAGTACTAAAAGGTTGAAGTTTGATATGAAAGTGACTGTTGGGAAATTGGTGGTGTAGAAAAATCCGAGTGTTTGTTTATGCTTTGCTTTTTGCGTCTGCACTTTCCCTGCTTGCAAAAAATTACTTTGCTTTTAAACCTTGAGTTTTTAAATGTGCTGAGATTAGTTGGTCCAAGGGTGGACTCCTCAAGTGCTCATCTTACCTTTCCGGATTACTATGTCTAGTATGGAGGAGCTGGAGGAATTAAGGGAAGAAAATCACCGATTAAATCTTCGATTGGAAAGTGCAAGACAGTCTTCAAGTGTGGAGCTAGACTTCCTTCGGGACGAATTGCAATTAAAGGAACGGGAGTATAAAGATCAAGTTGACAAGCTATTATCGGATGGTAGGAATAGGGAAGCTGCTCTTCAAGAAAGGGTGAGTAAAATGTCAAAGTACAATAAAAAACATATCTCCGACAGTTAAGTAATTGTTTGGCGATGGCCTTTATACATACATGCTGAAATTTAAGTTTATCCTGTTTTGTAATCTCCCAAGATGAGGTTCATAAGCTCCTCATGGTGCATGGACTATTCTATCCGAAAGCCCTAGACATAGTACATTTATATCATTGTCGATAGTTCTAGATTTCAATCGATAATTGAGGTTCATTAATTGTTGTTTATAGATATCAACATTAAATGAAGATTTAAACTTAAGTCGGGAAGAAGTTGAAAAGCTGCGGGAGCAGAATGAGTCATTAAAGACAAATCTAGATCATCTTAAAAGTGCTCGGAATAATGACGCTGTGCATAGAAGAAGTACTGCTCCAATCAATGTAAACGTCTTTGAAGAGTTGAAGGTGAGAATTTGACAAATAAAATTGTGCTGTATATTATATTTTGGATTTGTGTAGAATTTATATTGCATTTGTAGGAAAGCCTTGAGGAAAAGGATAAAATTTTGTCCCGTGCAAATGAAACTATAGCAAGTCAGAGTGAAAGGCTCAGAGAATATAATGATATAATAGAATCTCAGAAGAGCAGAATCGTCGACATTACAGAAAATCTAGAGGTGCAGCAAAATACTATCCTGGAACAACAAGAGAGACTGAGGCAAGTAGAAATCGAACGGAATGAGCAAATACATCAACATCAGCAACGAGATCTAGAAAAATGTGATAATCCTGCGAAATCTAGAGGCAATTCATTGTTCTCTGAAGTTGAAGAAAGGAGAATGAAAGGTTCGTACCGTTCGCACGTATAGTTAGTTGGTATGAAACATGGAAGGTTAAATCAGTTTTTTTAAACTAAATTTGACCAATTTAGTGGAAGATGAACTGCGACGGTTGAGAGATCTTGCAACTAGACTTTCAAAAGAAAATATTGACTTGCAAGCAACTGTAGAAAGGGGCGATAGCCGCCACCGGACAGTTTCGAGTCAACTAAACATTCTAGAAAAATCGGAGCAACAGATGATTAAGGAACTTAAAAAACTTAAAACGGAAAGCCTGAATCTATTTGACGTTAGGGTTTTAAATTAATTCCTTAGCCTAGCAAAGTATTCCATAATTTATTGATTCTGATCAATTTCATGTGTAGAAATACCAAGAGCGCATGGAGACCCTACGAACTGAATACTATAAGAAGTTGTTGGAGTACAAAGGAGAATCGATATTCCGAAGTGATGAAGAAAGGCTAAGAAAAGAAAGAGATCAACTCATTCTTACTAAAATGACGTTAGAAAGAGAATTATTTGAAAGTAAAAAGGATCTCAAATATACCAAGCACATGAAAACAGAATGTGAAGCGCACCTTAAGATACTCAGAATTAAATTGAAAGATCAAAGTGAAGGAAGTTCTGGTTCAAAAAAATTTGGTAATATACACAACAATATATTTTATGATGCCGTACAAAAATACGATTTGTTTATTGATGCTTTATTGTAAAAATACAGAATCAAATCATCACGAAAACGCTAAAAACGATTCAATCGAAGACTCACCGTCCCCAGAAGAAGTAATGGTAGTGGATAATAAAGATAGCAAGGAGGAACCAACGAAATCAGAAGAAATTGGAGAGTGTAAACAGCAATAATTAAAGTAGTCATGTAGTGTGTGATAATATAACTCTTTCGCGTTTTTTTTACTTGTTGAAGCGCCGTTTGATTTGCTCTAATTGTACTGTGAGTTGTGGTGGGAGATCACTTCCAATATTGTCACTGAAATATTTCTCAATTGCTGTAGTTTCGGTTAACCAAAAATCTTTGGACAGTGAAAAAAGCTCATCCCATTTTAACTTCTCAATTCCATGTAAATTAAATGCTGACTGCTCGGGAATGTATCCTATTGGTGTTTTAACTGCAGAATTTGCCTCTCCATCAACTCGACGCAAAACCCAATCTAGAACACGCACGTTGTCACCGAATCCCGGCCACATAAAATCACCCTAAAACAAAAATATTTTTAAATCACACAATCAAAAATATCACGGCATATATGTGAATCAATAGTTTATTTAAATATGAACACATTGCTTAATTAGAGAAGAGATATTCCAGTAGTAATTTTTACCTGTTCATCCTTACGGAACCAATTGACGTGGAATATTTTGGGAAGTCGATTATGTTGTCCTTTGAAACTCAGCCAATGATTGAAATACTCTCCCATATTATATCCCACAAATGGACGCATTGCAAACGGATCGTGCATGACAGCTTTACCCTAAAAATTGTGTAAAAATAGATTGTGTAAAAATGGTAGTTAATGTTTGCACTTTTGCATATAATATTAAAAATATAAATCTAACTTTAAATTCGGCTGCAGCGGTGGCCTCAGATCTCATGGAAGCACCAATATAAACTCCATGATCCCAGTCATACGCTTCATAAACTAATGGTACTCCTTCAGGTCTTCGGCCCCCAAAGAGAATGGCCGAAATAGGCACACCTTCTGGATCTTCCCAAGAAGGATCCTAGAGCAAAAATGTACTTATCAGCATAAATAATAGCGTCATAGCTGAAGTATTGAATATGAGCATAGTTGATGTCTCACAAGAATGGGACACTGTTTGGCAGGTGAACAAAATCTTGAATTCGGATGAGCTGCGGGTGTATTGTGAGTACTAGGATTCCAGTTCTCTGCACCAGTCCAGCTGGTAACAGTAACTGGGGATTTAGGTAAAGGAAGTCCTTCCCAGTAGACTCCTCCGTCGCTTGTGCTCGCCGTATTGGTAAAAATGGTATCCTTGAAAATAGTGGACATTGCCACGGGGTTTGTCTTCTCACTTGTTCCAGGTGCCACACCAAAAAATCCATTTTCTGGGTTGATGGCATGCAACATTCCGGTTTTTTTGTTAAACCTCATCCAGGCAATGTCATCACCTACACACTCGACCTAACAAGAAAATAGCAAATAAAGTCTAGAGTCATATATAGTAGAAAAGATAAAAAGTGTCATTCTCTTCATTATAGAATTACCTTCCATCCTGGTAATTTAGGAGTCATCATTGCCAAGTTAGTTTTACCACACGCAGAAGGAAAAGCAGCCGCAATATATTTCTTGACTCCTTGTGGGTTGGTGATGCCAAGTATAAGCATATGCTCTGCAAGCCATCCTTCTTTCTTAGCCAACCATGAGCCTAGGCGTAGTGCCAAACACTTTTTACCAAGCAATGAATTTCCACCATAACCTGATCCATATGAAATGATTTCGTTCGTCTCAGGCTTGTGACTTATCAATGTGTCTTCAGGGTTACAAGGCCAGGGCACATCCTTCGACCCTGCCTCCAGTGGGCAGCCAACAGAATGCAAGCATCTAATCAGAATAACAAAATTATCAGTAAAATGAGTTGGCTCTTAATAGAATGTTAGGATTAAGTATCATCAGAGTTAATTACTTGACGAAATCCATATCGTGGTTATCTGTAAGAAGTTGGAGAACATCAGATCCCATTCGCGTCATAACCCTCATGCTTGATGCAACATACGCCGAGTCGGTCAACTGGATTCCAATCTTACTCAATCCTGATCCCACTGGTCCCATCGAAAACGGGATCACGTACATTGTCCTGCCTGCTCATTAACAATTTTTACGACGTTTATAAATTGTTGATATGAAAATCATGTATGCATGATTAAAAATATTAACCTTTCATAGAATTGGGAAATCGCTTCATAATTTCGATATCCAGTTGTTTTGTCGATATCCACTTAGGCAATGCTCCTGGATTTGGATTCAGTCCATTTGGAATAACGTCCTCTCTCTTTTCGGTGCTTATCACGGCTGTAAAAACGATTTAAAATGAGATTAGAACTACGCCTTTATTGCACACTAACATATGAAATGGAGAATATTGCATCAAGGAATATTAATCCCGTAGGGTTAGTCCTTAGGACCTTGAGCCAGCATTTCTCATTATTACTATTTGTTGACATAAACAAGATGATTTAATTAATTATTGTAAACTCAACTCTTTGATTCGACTCTTGCCACGTCCTTAGGATCCGTTCGAACCAACCAGCTAAAAATACACGAATTTATTAAAACTTTTCCTTAAAGATTATTGATATCTTGAGCAGTTACGGATATTCTTTGAATATTTGCATGCATAGAAATTATGCTGTAAAATATATTAGCATGATTTATTCCGGCACGGCATGAGCTGAAAATTGCCCTTGAGATCTAATAAGTTAACAAAAATGCACTTGGCCAGATAATCATTTTCCTCTTCTAACCAGCCTCTCTTTAGTTGAGACTTTTAGTGATCAATTAACTGTGTTTTGGTATACCAACCTTTTATGTAATGCTGAAAGTTTATTTATATCCTTCGATATAGAATAAATTATAATAAATCTATGACGGAGAAATGCATCCAAACAAAATAAGTAAACAAATTCATACAAAAACAAGGTTCTTAAAATAAGTTACCCTAATACCACTGCCTTTATAAACCCTATTATAATGCCCGATAACAATATTGGCTGCTCATTCAAGTTTTCAAGAACTTTGGAAAGTAACCAATTGTGTCTGAAGGTCATTCCAAAAACTTCCAGAAACCTTTATTATTTTACCTGGCTTTCCTGTTTATGCTTATATACCTACTTGAGACTAGACATGTGCCAAATAGTGAATTATGTTGGTGCAGCTGGCTGGCTGGCATTTATTATATTGTATTAAATTAGTCTTAATTTTATAAACTATATTAAGTTAAGAGTTCAGGCTTCTCTCTACTGAAAATGTGTATGCATATTATTTTGGGGAACAATATATAAATGTTATCACAATCAGAAAAATACTGGCCTCGATTGCAGTTTGATTGATGAATGAGAAATACGAGACAAAGGTGACGTAATTTGGTTTCAATATCAGTAATCTCACAATACTGGTTGCAACGAGAAAATACAGAATTCCACTTTAAATAATGATACTCGTATATTACTGTTTTTCAAGCTCATTTGTATCAATATATTCTCCAGACTTTTTTTAGGGGTGTAAGTTAATTACACAGTTTCTTTAACTTATGTAGATCTGACAAAAACCAACTACAAATACATGTCGCTGAAGAGTTAAATACTCATGACTACTTTGTTGCATACTAATTTTTACTGACCACAGTCACAAGTCACACCCATTATATGATTTTAAATTTCAGACAGAGAAACGATATCAATCTGATTTTGCAGTGGGTTTTTATGCCAAGCCAGATACCTTATAAAAATAATGTTTTTTACCAGTTGTCATATTTAGGAAGGGGGGCGGCTGTTCCTTGTCGCACCATGAGATTCAAAAAGTTCTCATTTTCTGCAAGGCTTCCATCACACACATGGATTTGAGATGGGGAACACAGCCGGACAGCTTCTTCTATAAATTCTGACACCTACAGTTACAAAAAAATTTGTTTTAAATTTGTTAATTTAAAATAATTAAGATGCTTAAATGACGTTCCATACGTTAAAAAAATAAAATTAACAGGAAACAATAGGAATGACGGTATGAGTTACGACCTCACCTTTTTAGGAAGAACTGCATAGTTAACGTCTTTGATTTCTGTAGCCGGTGCAGGCTGACTGTGGTAAAAAGCTGGTCGAGACATTCTTGCGAATTGTGACACTAGTCGTGTATTTCTTAGTAAGTACATGCTTGCTCTTCAAATTGAAACTGCCTTTTATTTAAATAACTTTCTAAACACCCTCTTTTTGCCCAGCTATATTTTTAGAGATATCGTATGAATGTGGAAGGATGATATATATTATTTTGCTTATAACTATTCAATGACTCTTTCGTCTCAAACTGTCAACTTTGTCCTCCTCGTAGCAATACAAAACTATTCTATTGACTATTTATTGACTGTCTTAAGTGTTATTGGTTCTCCTGGGTAAAGTCCAAGTACGTTCTGTCCAGTTTTTGATCTTACAAAAGTATTTTCAGTAGTTTTCCGTGTGCTTGTATACTGTAGCGAAATAATATTTTTGAGATCCCAAAATCCCAACCCAACAACCTGGCTCGTCAAAAGGGGAAATCTGTAATAACCCGAAAGTCACCCTGGCACACTGTGCAGTGGCTTCACATTCATTACTTGTTATAGATTTCAACTTATACAACATAGACGACATCCCAACCTGTTTTTTCAACCAATGAAAAGTTACCCCTCGGTGCTTTCTCAGCATCATTATTACATTTTACATTTACAATGCAGTGGCCACTACTGCATTACTAACTAGTACTACTGCTTATGGAAATAGGAATACAAAATTGGACTTGATACTTGACTTTCATGATGTATTCATTGAATATTATTATATTGTCTGAGTTGGAGATTATTGTGCGTAGAACGTGGCTTGTAACTCGTAAGCATGTTTGGCAAAGCACATAGAATATTATTCTCTAATCTCTCTCCCTCGATTCGAGTCGAGTCCAACATTCTCAGCAAATCTAGATGCAAAAAATTGTTGGTTTGTCATCCCCTCGTGGCTTTAGACATCAAAGAGTTCTTTCCATGACGTCAAGCTAGAATTTATACTGTGTGGATTGGACCGGTTAGATTCGAAAACATGGAGACCGAAGAAAACACTGAAAGTGTCTGGAACTCTCTTTTGGTTACCTTCACCTCCGTCCTTATTGCTGTCTTCTTTGTGCTCCTTTTTGTAGCCTTTGGTATGTAAACTTAATCTTATTCATGGTATTCATATTTATGATAATTCATTTAAATGCAAAATAATCTGCACAATAATAATAATTAAAAAGAAATAACAGTTATGTCGTAAAATATGAGGCTGTCAGTTATCATATGGGTCTTTTGGGTAGATACATTTGCCCATCAGAACGAGAAGAAGGATACATCGAAATGCGTTTCATGTTCTGACTCTGAATTCTAAAATGAATGAAATCGCTAAGGTTGTTGTCCACTGTCCAGAGATCACTCAGGAAGTTATAGTCCAGAGTCCATTGGTACGGACCAAAGATGACTGTAGTACAATGTACATTGAGCTCAAAGAATATTTATTAGGGTACATAGTGCACATACATATTTTATTTATTACAATAGTAATAAATCAATAATAAATAATATTTATTATTTATCCAGTATTTCAGTGAGTCCATAAATTGAATCCAATACGCTGTCCAATATTTTAATGCACTCATGGGTTGGTTACGATCATACTAGTATAATCTGGTTTATGTTATGATTCTGATTGAGAAAATTCATATTTTTAACTGTTTGAGTTTTGAGGACCAATGTTATGATGAAAGTCGTCAGCCGTTCAAGGTGTCATCTAGATATTTATCTTAATTGACCATATGAGTTAGATGTAATCCTGAGTTTTCTGTGTCGTCATTAACAGTCATGAGTGTCATGACCATAGGATTATGTCGTGACGCAGAAGTCTTAATAATATATGCTAATCGTATCCTGTTTTTCAGGTTGGTACATAGTATGGAAATGTTTCCTTTCCCGATTCAAATTTGTTCGTGAACTACTAGGGGACAGCCAGAAAACTGTGATAGAGCAGCCTACCAAACGAACTAGAAAAAGACAAGAATAATCAATTGTGGATAATAATATTTGTGTATTGTGATGAAGAAGAAACAAGCACCAAGGGTTTTATTCAGCAGCACCAAGAAATCACATAATATTGGAAGGGTCACATAATGTCATTATATTTATATGCCTATTGATTGTTTTGTTGTTGTTGAAAGTTGATTTGCCAAGAATCCGACAACCAGGTGGATTCTATAAGGTTAAATTCTTGTGTTAAATCATTACTGAGTTGCTTGGTATTTTTGGATGAGTATGTTTTATAAATAGATTTTGTATTTTGATGAAAATTGACGTCCTGAAGTCTACATGCTAATTGCTCATGGTATCTTCCCCCATCAAATAATAGCTCCGTCACGAGTAAATTACTTTCGAACATTTCGGACGATGTGCACACTCGGCCCGTGTAGACAAAGGATTTCATCTGCGATTCAGGAAGCGATTCATAAGATAGTACCGAGACAAAGAAGATTAATATTTCGATACCATTTACGTACAATAGGCGAAAGAAGCTGCTCTGGATTGAAGGCTGAGATTCCCTCAGGAGGTTGTTTGAACTTGACGTACTTTTGGAGACTGAAAGTGGCTTTATCATTTGCATAAACTAAATCAAACAACGCTAGGAGCATCAAACCGAAACCATTCGCTTCTCCCCCGTTCAAAGATGCGACAAGGAGTTTTTTACTTTTAGCCAACGTCATCAATAGATTTCTGTGTAATTCCAACTAAAATTATGTGCATCTTTCAAAAATTTCATAAAAATATTTCCCCAATATTCCTTACTTGATGCCTTGTATCCTTTTCTGAACGGCCGTCTTCCTTTTATTGAGATCCGAATGAATGAGTTCCTTATAATCAAAACCATCACAGAAAATCCTATCACTTGAACTATTCAGCACTATCACACCAATTTCATCTCTAGATTCACATTCTTCCAGCTTTTCCATTAGATCCCGTAAATCCTACCCATAAAAAACATTTCATAAGGGGTATAGTCAACTTAATTTAAACATTTCTGATACTTTAAATGTATTGCATTTTGTAAAACGAAGTGACAGTACTGACTGTTTAACATTTAACATTGTTCCATACACCTTAACTTGCACCTTCTTATATAAGTAAGGTATCAAAAGTAAAGTAATATAAAATACATAAATTTAGATAATCTGGTGGAAGGTAGAGCATAAATATTTTTTTAATTGAAATTCCTATTCTATTAAAAATTGTCTCTTAAAATTAAAATAATAATATAAGCTTGGTTTGCAGTTTTCAATAGGATGGTTTGGTATGCATGACGTCATGTTATATATAAGATTTATTTCCATGCAAATGTCCCTCGTTTTACTTCAGCTTAACTATGTAATAGCAAAAGGGTGGAATGGAAATGGAGTTGTTTTTAGACACAAATGCAATCCTTACCTGAGTGTTAATGTTACAAAGATGATTTTGATAAGAGAAGGTTACGAAAGCCACATGATCCCTTATGGAAGTGGCTAGAATTGGACTGTAAATGTTATTCAAGTTGAGGGTAGTGGTAGTATTGTTGTAGGGTCCATTGTTGCTACTACTGCTTGTGCTACTGCTACTACTGCTGCCTTTACTATTCCCATTCCCCGTGTTCCCACTGTTCCCAATCTTTCCACGATGCCCCAAAAGGCTCAAAGACTTTTTAACAATCTTCTTTGTTTTACTCGTAGTTGCACCATTAGAATTACTATGATTATTATTAGAAGTCCTCTTATTATTACTATTCCTCCTCGTGGCGATTCGAGTCAACTTTTTGTTCTTGTTTAAAAGTTTGACCCCTCTCAGTAAGTTCCGCGTCCCCTCGTCACTTAGGAGTCTGTCGAGTTCGCTGCGAATCAATCGACGTCTTTTAAATTCCATATTTAACTTTAACTATGATTAATCTGCCTCTATTATTTGTACTTCCCGGGAGCAGTTTTGGGGGAAAAATCGATAGCATCACTGCTTTACATCATCACAGTAGTAGTACGCAGTTCGACTAGGCCAAACACCCGTACTATACAACTAAGCCATAGAGATTGGATTTGTAGAGATGAGATCTGTCTAGTTCTAACCCAATTTCCACTTTCATGAGTCTTGAAATCTTTATGGATTAATCCTGAGGACAATTGAGGCCACAGAGGATCGAGAGACTTGAGCACGGACATGGGTACTCAGCGGAAGATATGACACTTATACAAGGATACCCTTTTATGTTTCGAGTTGGATGGTGCGTGAGAGATGGACGTGGATTATTATATAGAACTTTATTTTTGGCATAACGCATTGGTCCCCATAAGAATAAGGACAAATTAGATATATACATGTTATTAATAGCAGACTATTTTTCTTTAATAAATCACACTACTACTAACGACCAGCTTCGGAGTATGTGGAGGGACCTTCAATACTACAAACGGAGTCTTCTATGTCATCATGAGTATAGCCGCGGAATGACCTGCTTTGGGGGTTCTGTTGTTGGTACTGGGTCTGCTGCTGCTGCTGTTGCTGGCGACGAAGGGCCTTTCAAGATTACACAATCTATTAGTTAATTAGGTAGAATTGATTTACAAATTATTTGGCTCGTTCGAGGGATGAAGATATGAAAAAGTCACTAATGGTGGAACTAGGCATATGAAATACTATTGAGCTTTTTAAACCGTGCAAGATGCAGTTTTTCATGCTAAAAGCGATCAAAAATGTGTATTCTTTTTTGTTTCGGAATATGCGAGAATAGTGAACAATATGTAGGAGAGAAAGCGAGACTAGATCATCCCTCGAACGAATGGTTGACTGAAAATCTTAGTCTATGATCGCACCTTGTCACGGCTGCCCTTTTTCTTATTATGGGAAAAATGAAAGTACGATTAATTATCGGGACAATTCGAAAGACAAACATCAATGATATTCAATATGATACTCTAAAATGGCATTACTTGGAGTGAAAACCTCCGGTGGGTGGGTTTCCTTCCTCCTCGCCGTTTCGAAATATGTGGGTTGTCTTTCCGCATTGTCTTGTTTCTTAAAAGCTCCAGTTGTGTGTATACACGTTTCAGCTCAAGCTAAGGAACAGGTTAAGATTTTTATTGGCGTACAATTGCTATTAGATTATTCGAAAAATAGACAACAAATTCAGAATTCAAACACTTTTGACCGATCCTAAAAATTCATCCGGGCAACTTACCCGAATATCTTGCGGATCCATATCAGCAATGTTTATCTCAGCAAAATCTAGATCCCCATTATTTATAGCAGCCTCTAGGGCCTTTCTTCCAGCACATATTCCACTTGTCGTTGTATCACCTCTTCTCAATTGACGCTTTCGCTTCTCATCTCTTATATAATAGAGCTGAAAAAAGAATCAATCTATTAATGCTCTTCTATTGTTTGGAAAATGAAGCTTATTTTAAGTTAAGTTGGGTTTAGGAGTAGCGGATTTACTTTAGGAGCGATGACAATGAGTATGATGAGAGAAGTGGTCAGTTGGCACCTTATGAAATTCAATAGCATAAGAAATATTTCGTCTTCTTCGACGAATAGGTATCTACTCTCACGCACAATTATCCCTGTTACATTTGTTGTAGTCTAGATTTAAAATAAACATGATTTAATTAGTTAAGGTTGAATAGGCGACATTCCGAATATCATTTACGCATTATTTACTTCAATAAGAAGTGCAGCAGTGTATAAATGTTTGAACGGAGACACGGGTGCTCTTCGAAGGTGCCATGCCATGTTCAATCCAACACATAGAAATAGCAGCTCTCCTGATTGATTTTTAACCATAATTCGTAAGGTTACTATGCATGGAGTTTTAAAACGGGTGGAATTTCAGTCATACCCAATTCGGTAACTCGATGCCACCACGTAACAGGGCAGTACAGGTGGTCATAAAACTGTTCTTCAGAGTAATATTTATTGGTGACAGTCCAACTTGTCATATAAAAAACGACTACACATGTCATGGTGCATAAATATCTTAAGATATCTTTTTCTCTCACTACCCAGCGGTGTGCTTTGCGCGTTCGAAACTCTACTAGGGATCTGCAATTAGGAATTCAGATCAAAATTACATTACTCCAATACGCTTACAATTTACAACTTGTAGGACTTCTTGAGATAAAATAATAAAATGTGTCAAAATATTATCCAAAAATAATAAGGCTTCGGATGTTGGATGCATTGGTAATTCAGTTATGGAGGAAAAATTGTTCAAAGATGATGAATTAGGTGTATGTTTCTGTAGGGTTTCAGTCTGATATCGTAACACTTGTCATTCATTTTTAGGAGTGATGCTATTGCTAATCTCTATTCTTGTATGGGACATTCTTATAATGACATTATTGCTACACTAGGGTCGACGGATTTGATTTATGAATAAGTGAATATTTTAACATGCAAAAAACACCAATATATATTGCCTGCCTGTAAATTTTGAGAATGATTCCACCATAGAGAAGGGTGAATCCTATTTCTCTGGTCCATGGTTCAATTAAGCATAGCATAGCAGTGTTTGTAGGTATTTCGATTTTGAGTATGACAGAAGTGTAAAGCATAATAGAACCGAATAGAATGGATTCGGTGACTGGCCACATGGCTATATTCATAACTTTGGTCTTCCTCAGCCAATATACAACCATGGAGAGCAGTACACATATAACAATGCAAACAATCTGGATCCACTCCAAGATCTACAATCACATAAAATAATTAATACTTGTAAACAAGAGTTGGAGAACAGGAGGAAAGAAATATTCCCATTTGCCATTTGGCATTCGAACTTTGAATATAAACTACGGCAAGACTTTTTTCTTAGAATTACCTTTCGGAGTAGCCAGGTTCTGCCACACTGATCTTTGCATTCACACACGTACCCTTCTGGAATGGAGGAGTCCTCCACACACTAGTTGTATGACAAATTTGACAAATTAGAGAATTTAAAAGACGAGGACAGTTGATGGAGTTGCCATTGGGTTCAAGAAGGTTGAACGGAGTTACCTTTGCATTAGGAGCACACAGATGACCGAAAGGACTTCGTACAGGGTGCTTTCTCTGTTGGCAGACTTTAGGTAATATCTTAGGGTAGGTGTTGAAAGTGAGGTAAAGGTACTCTTGTTGCTCTTCATCGTTACTCCTGGAGAAAGTACGAATACAGAAAGAGAGGAGAAAGGGTGTGAGATTTTGTTCCTTGTTGGGTAAATAAAGAAAGGGTTGATTGAGACAATAGTATGGATTAATAACCTTCTGATGAGAACATGGAATACAGCTTGTTCGACATTATTATTATTGATGGCAATAGTTTTATCCCAGTGGATGGAATGTTGGAGTTTAGTCGTGTTATTTAAGCTAAATTGCTGTGGAAGATGATGATGAGTAGATGAAAAGCAGGGCGAAGGGAGCAGATTAGATTGGCAGTGCGTAATATCTAGTTTACTTTTGAGTATTTCACACAGTTCACATTTCTCGTCGGACGATGCGGCGAATAATCGTTCAATGGTATCTACACTACATTCTAAATCTAATCCATTCACTAGCAAAAATACTGATAATAGCACTGTTAGGTTTGTATACATCCTGATCCTGATTGTGTGCTGAACCCTTTTGGATTTCTCCGTTCAAAGATGGATGGTATGGTTTTCTTTATATAGTCTGTTTTCATACATGCGTCAAACACAGCCTTAACAACTCAGACAAACCCTCAGAGCTCCTTTCCGAGGATATTCACGGGCTTTGTTATCGGAGTGGGAAATCGGGCTCTGTCGATCCCCTACGGTCGGAGAATACCCATGTACTGATGGAATGGGAAAGCCTTGTACATGAAATACAAAATAGCAGATCATTTCTCCTCTCTAACATATGCATACCTCAACCTCAACTTCTTCATCATGTATCGGAGAGCGCTGGCAGCGCAGGAAATTTCTCTTGAGTATTTTACTCGGTCAACAGATTCATCGTCCAACGATATTCCCTTCACAAAAGCGTACTTTCACCGGAAATGAGTCCTTTCAACCCGCATTTGATTTCAATCTCACTCTCCCAACCCTTTCGGAAGTTGGCAGCTATTGGATTTTTTTTACCAATCTCCAATCTACAGGTTTGTTTAGCCTTGGGTTGGGCCAATTTCTCAAAACATATAATCCGTGTGTCACGTACTCGAGCTACTCATCCCATATTTTCTAAAGCAGTAATCCGTATTAATGGCTTCTTGGAAATCGCTAATAGGATTACAGAGAGGCTGCTCTAATTTCCTGTAAAACTTTGGTATGACGTAAAGCGTAAAGCAACCATCTATGGCATGTCACTCTAGAGCTTGGGATTCAAAAGACAAAGAAAAGAGTATCGAGTAGCCCTTTGTCAAGGAGTTTATGAAGCCTATAATTTCTACTTGAATGCTTTTCCACGCTTGTCTAATCCTTTGAAACTATATAGGCTTTATTTTCAGAATATCTTTAGCCATGCACCATATGCACACAGCTAAAAGCTGGCCCTTTGTAGATTGGATCGTATTGGGTGACATTGGGATGCTAATGAAGCTGGAGACGGGAATGAAGGAAAGAATTGTAATTTTCGTCAACGATTGCATTTTAATTATTCACAACAACAACAAGTCTAGGTTAAATTTTCTATTGTAAGTATGTATTTTGTAACAGAGTAATAATACTGTTGAGAAAGAGATCTCTTCTAGTTATATATGTATGGCAACATGAGAGTTACAACAATTTGAGGGTAGTAATACTATAGACAGAAGAAAGCCCTAAGGAAGCACCTCCAATCATTCAAAACACATCTTTCACATCACACGCATGTCACAATTATACTAATCACTAACCATGGTTTTCATTTGTTTTTTAAAGGTTTTCTTGAGCGGGTTTCATAAGGGATGAGTGAATGTTTAAGAGTAAATGGTAATGACTTCTCGTCCACCTCCACGAACCATAAGTACGCGGTCCAATCCCTCAGTTAGCACCTCCAAAAACTCCATGTCTAAAAATAACAGTCCAGAACATTCAATTTTAAATTAGCTCGATTTAAAACTTTGGAACTCTGAAAGCGACATGTAATCAACGTACAATTGGCTTCGTATTCAGAGGCCGTGGATTTAGGCGGCGAGGGGAGATTTATAATGACTAGCTTAGCGTCATGAGATTTTGTTACGATAACTTCATTGAGTTTGACTGCAGTATGCATTCGTCTAACGTTGTCCTCGTCCCTGTAGGATCATCAAAAGTTATCATAGCATAAAATTATAATACCAACACCAACAAAGTAAGCTTTCAATTATTACGGCTTGATGTCCAACAATTTCTTCATATTATTCTTTGTAGGTGTCTTTTCTTCTTCTTGCTTTGTCACTTCTTCCAGTTCCTGTTCTTCTTCTTCTTCTTCCGCATCTTCTTCGATTTCGGGAACATCATCGATGTCTTAAGAAAATAAAAAAGATTCAGTTATCATCATTTTTTAAATAGAGAGGATTATGACAGGGGTGGCATTTACCATTATTGCCCACGTTGAATCTGACTTTATTCTTTTCCTTACCTGACTCGGCTGAATCAGGCATATTATTCACGATGGCTTGAACCAAGGGTAGTTTCTCTTCCACACTTGGTTCAATCAGAGTTTCAACCTAAAAGATGTTCCAAAAAAGGTCAGTCGGATATTAATATTGCTATTGTTAACCCGGGTCTTACCATAGACCTTCTTCGCTTTTTAGTGAGGTTAAGTTCTTTGAGCATCTGATTTCTCTGTTCCATCAATAAAGTCCGTTCGTACGTGTAAGCTGAAATGTCACTGTTCATCTGAAAAGAAAGAGAAAGTTCAGACAAATGCTTTCACCTGAACTGATATTTTCATCACTCTTATTGTGATTTATGAGTTCCTACCATTTCTACGACCTCAACTTCTGCATCAATACGAAGTGCATAGAGAAAACTTTTCAGATCCTTTTTCATTTGGATAGAGTTGTCTTGCATTTGAGCCACGGTGAATATCCTCATTTTACAACCTTTCCATGTTCTGTGTTGCTTCAATAAAAATGGTAACAGCATCAGAAGCCCTCCATCGTGTACGATCCACCTAAAATGTTATTCATTTATTCATTGGATTTGTCGTCATAAATTTTTTTGATATTGGATTGTTTCAAGATTTTCGTTTGGATAGTACGTACCACACATCAATGTTTCCAGAAACCCTGTCCATAGAATCAGGGAAAAACTGGGTTCCTTTTGGGACCAAGAGTGCCATTTTGGCAGCAGAAACAGATCGAACTGCTCGAATGAATATACGCTCATCTGCCTTTTGACGCCAACCACTTGGCCACCCTAACATGACTGAGTTAGGCTTGAGACCACCTAAGCCTGATGTTTGAATTCTACAGTTAATCACAAAAGGCAAAATGAATTTATTTTTGGCTCAGTACCAAAATCCTGGTTAGTAAGTTTTCAAAAATCCATTAAAAGCATACAGGCAGTTGATTCCAATAGAGATATCGGGGCAGACCAGAACATCAACGAACCCTTTGACTTTTTCTTCATCAATAAGCTTTCTGAGAGATTGCCTAGCGGCTGCAGCTTCGCTGACGTGTTTCTGATGCTCACCTTCAAGAACACTAACTCCAATCGTGAGACCTTTCCCAGCTTTAAGTTGTGAGGCAAGGCTGAACAGTTTTCTTTGTTTAGGAGTCAAATCCTCATTCAGTTTTACTAGAATTAGGATCTGTGGACGCCAGTTCTTTGTATGAGGTGGGCCTTCCTCCAAGCGCAATAGTGAAAACCGAGCTGCCGAAAGGGCTAGCCCTCGAATCCCATCTCCCCATTCTTTCTCAGCCCTAGAGAAAAATTTCTCACATTTAAAGAATTGATTCTCAATCAACTTTAATGCTACATACACCATATGTTTGCCTACCCTCTGTACTCAATGTATTTGTAAATGCATGTGGCGATTACCATCGCGAAAAGAGCATAATACCAACTGGTCATGAACATTACTGTGATGCATAGAGTGAGTCCAAGGAAACTTAGTGCCCAGTGGTAGTACTTGAACCGTGGTCTCCAATTAGGAGTTCTCAAAAGAGTTTGAACAGCACATGCCAGATTGACGAAACCGTAACACATTAGAAAAAACATGGACAGAAGCGGAGCCAAGTAGTCAACATTTCCAAGGAGTACTCCACATTCGCAAATGCCTAAGTAAAGAATCAATTAAGTCTTATTTGTAACTAGAAGTACGTCAGCATTCACTTGTTTACATGAGTTTTTTTTCTTCAGAAAACAAACATACATATGGTGAGTAAGAGTGCCCTGGTGGGCTCCCCTCTGGAGCTTGAAACGCTAAACGGCTGTAGAACGGGGATGATACCATCCCGTGCGATTGCTTGCAGAAGTCTGGGTGCACCAGTCATGCTCTGAAGTCCAGCTCCAATTGTAGACAAAAACGATCCGATGAGAATAACCCATTGATTTGGCCATGCAATGTTCGCAACTACTAGACGTCCACCAACACTCATACCAAATCTATAATAATTTTAGAATATTAAATTATGATCTAAGAAGATTATATATTCTAGTAAACATCTTAAACATCAATTACTTGTCTCTTAGCAGAAGGTTATCGACCGTTCCACCAAAAAGGAGAACGGTGGACAAGTAGACAAAAGACGTAGTCAATATTGCACAAATTGTTCCTATAGGAATCGACTTCTGAGCATCCGCTAAATCTCCGGACCGATTCGATCCTGCCATGATTCCTAGCAAACAGAAAATGGAACAAAATTGGCATCGTTCCAATAAACGGTATGGTTATATTCTTACATAGCAAAAATGTACATATATACCTGTGACAGAAGGAAAGAAGATTCCAACCAGTATGGTGAATGAAGTAGTGATATCGATGATCACCTGGTTGTATACATTTCGAGTGGATGTTCCATTTACCGGTGTTGACATAGATGTTGTAATGTCCTCATCATTGAAAGTCCTTGACACTATTTGGTCCTGTAAGGAACCAGTAAAACATTAAAAATAAATATCCCAAGGGCTGAGATGTACAATATTCTGCTAATTTAGTCATGCATTGAAATTCTAAATTAAGTACACATACCCTTTCCATGAATGAAGGCCAGATATTGTCAAAGAACACTCCGGAGGCGAGCCCTTTGATTCCCTTAACATATGTGGCATTATGTCTACTAAAGTAGTCATCGCACACCACCCCATCGAATTCATAGGTTTTGCAGAACTCCTTGTACAATGGGGTACTGATATCTTTGGTGCAGTTGCCACTTCCGTCTTGCTGAAGTAGACGATTTCCAAGGACACACATGTACAATTTATCACTTCCGTTGAAGTTTACAAAAAGTCCAACGTAGATTGCAATGATCGAACCAATCACGCAGGTGAGAGCTACGGATGCAAACTTGTTGACGAATGATACTCCAACGTAGACAATCAGCCCAATCATTCCCAACAGAAGCGTTCCATATACTCGATAATTGTTGTACATATTCTCGGGTATTGTTGTGTCTCCAAATATGGAAATTTCTGGGGCCATATATGTCTAAAGGATAAAGCTTTGGTAATTTCACAATCCTTCACAATTAGATGGATAATTAATAGAGTACTGACAATCAGGATTTCAATTGCTCCAACAATGTACATAGCGGCCGCAAGTGTTGTCCCTATGTAGAACAGTATCCCGACCGCACCCCCGAATTCCGGACCAAGTGAACGTGAAATCATGAAATAACTTCCTCCTGCCGGCACTACCCCATTTGTGGCAATTGCACTCATCGATATTGCAGTTAACATTGTCTACATTTAAAAATCATATGCTTAGAAATTTGACATTACCATGCATTCTGCAATGCAATATTATAAGAGATTCATTCATGACAAAGAAAATTGGTGTTTTCATTGTTATATAAATTGCCGCCTTAAAAGAGAAAGCGACATGGTTTGACTTACGATGGTGCAGCACATCAAAACGATTAGGAAGCCGCAGAGCATTCCAGCCGTTCCGACGACCCATGTTAGACGAATGAAGAGAATAACGCCGAAAATATTTTGAATACACGGAAGAAAGACTCCTATAAAGGTTCCCATGTTCGCTGACTTTGCAGGGACAGGGACACCCTCTTCCCCATCTTCCCCTGTTGACGCTGCAGGGATGGTATTACTGTAATTGGCCAGAGAGTGCAACACGTTGGGTAACAGCATGTGCGTACCTTCCTCCTGTACATTCATCAAATAGTTGTATCATTCCATTCCCTATGAAAGACTTTCATAACATAACAAAAGAGAAAAACAAACCGAGTAGAGGTACAAATTTTTGGAATAGTGTTCCCCACCAGGACCCCCTTCCTCATCATGTTGACCATGATCCAAGTGGGTCTGTTGCTCAGACTCTCCAGCTATATTGTTACCTGCTGAAAAGTCCATGAATACTTGATGAGCCTCACGTAATATGAATGCTTGATTTCCATGCGAATAGTATTAGAGAAGCACACGCACCTTTCTGTAGCTCGGAGGTCGAGCTGTCTTGTTGCTGCTGGCTCTCCATGTTGTTTATTGTGGTCCTAGCGCCTTAAAAATAGATAACATGCTCACTCAACCATTACGGCTAGTTTAAAAATTAAACAATAGCACCCGAGAAAAGAAAGGAGAACTTTCACACGTAAGAAATAACAGGTAATAAACGAGCCCTTTCCTGGCTTGCCCTACTTTGGGCGTATTTCGTTCCAATTGATTTCTGCGCAGGTTAAAATCTCGACTATCTGCCCGTTCGTAATCGATTTTTTCCTCCAAATAAAGTGTAATGCCCGTCAAGAGAAAATACGGAAATGCTATGTGCTCGTGGGTCTTCTTTCTCGGAGTCCCTCGGTTGACAGGAGTCAAGAAAGTGTGTGAGCCACGTACCAGAGCAGTGTCCACTTTATATCCACTGACATTCCTACCTTTCCTATAAGCCACCCTAATCCGTTTTTACCATTGCCTTCCACCATGATTCATCATTTCTATATATACTCCCTCAACATCTGCCCTTTCCTTCAGTCCCGTTTCCGTTATGGAATTCTCACAACATAAATATAATATGATAGAGAGCATGACTAAAATCAGTCCAACTGCTTGCAGAATCCTAAAAAAAAACTCCTAAAATTTATGATAAGGTTCTCCGGCCTTTGAACTTTGCAGACACATAAATTAGGATGACCCACATATTTGGTATCTGCGCAGATATTCCCATCCGCATGCATGGAACATGGTTAGATTCGGATTATGCGGGAGTTGACTAGATCACTAGGACACTAGTTTACTCATTACCGAACAAGGAAATAAACATCTTTCCCTTTAAAACATGATAAGGTCAATGTCAGATAAACTCAAGATGAGACTTGCTCCATCCAGCTCAGGGATTGAAAAAGAAAGACAAAAGGATTTTCACCCCATGCATGCACAGTATGAGAAAGTGATTGCATGCATTATGGAAACATGCAACGTGCTCGTTAAATACTACAACCCAGTACTAAAATAACGTTATGATATGACGGCATCTATTATTTGTCCAACCTTTTCGTAAATTGCATTGCATATTCTGCGCTATTGATCGTAAAATCGGCTCCATCTATTCCTTTAAGTAATGTGAATTATGAATGATCCGTTATATAGTATGTAGTAATACCTGTAGGAGTAGGCGCGTTGTCATCAACAAAGGAAGTACAAGATGTTTCTCGGCTTGCGAGTAAAGTCACAAATTTATTATGATCTGGACAAAGGGTGGATGTAGATGATAAGAAAGACACTTGAGAGTTGAAACTCTGCTTGTTGATGTCGCTGATATTAAGGGACCTTTCTAGACTGAGGAGATCACTGCAGTCCCAAAAGGCTTCAGATGCACTTCTAGGAGTATTCAAAAAGTTGGAGGTGTCAGAGGAACAGCTCAAGTACTTCAACTGGATACTCCCATCTGGACCAAGGCTACCCCCCTCCGTCATAATCTAAACACATCTTCAAATTTCTGAAGAACTTGGTCTCAGCCCCTGCCGTTTTTTATGGAAAAAATCTAGGACACCAGAAGGGTTGGGTGAATGTGTTTTCTCTCCAGAAGACTTTTCCCCTACTTTCTCTTCTCTGGAACAAATGTAAACTAAAAGGATTGGAAACTAGGGAAAGTAGGTTCTGGAAGGATGGGGACACCTAACGGGATCATGAGCACATGGGTAGTAAAAATAAATATGCATCTCTTTGTTTTCACACAAACAAGTTTATTTCATTTGCGGATTTTGCAACAACATAATCAACAAAACAACGGGATTTATAACAGACTTGTGTACACAATTAATAACCATGTCCATGATGTCCGTGATTATCTGGGGGCTGTAGAAATTAAGAAAAATTCAGGATTATAGCTATGTAATTTTAAGACCAGGATTCATGATTTTAAAATAAATAGAAAATGTCCCAACCTGACGAACCCAATATCCGTATGGGGCAAAATGTTCGTATCCATGCTGTTTTGATTGTCCTCGATAAACTTTTATTTGAACTCTTCCATGATGATGTCCATGTCCATGTCCTATGAAATTAGAAAATCATCAAATTAGTCAATACCTTTTTTACAGATTTAGTCAGAAACTTTATAGAAATGGTAGGATTTTGAAGAGTTTCAGTTTCTTTCCATGGAATTGTAAATTCATAATGTGAGTAGAGTTGGTTATTACCAGTGGCAGCAGGAACGTGGTCGATTTGATCATCGTAGCTATGTTTTCTGTTGTTTTGGGGAAATGAATGAATAATCGTGGCTGCTAGGAGTATGAATAAAACTATGTACTGGGTTGGATGAGCCATGGTGATGAACAGAATGAGAATGAAGTGAGTAAATGCTCATCCTCTTTTATATATTTGAGAGTGAGATAACTGGAGTGTGAATTCCCTTGATCTTTAACAACGCTTTCTAATCTTAACCATACAGACCGTGAACATTTTCATATCAAATCCCAACGAAGAAACAAAAAAATTTATTTTAAGACCAAGATATGAGTGAATTGAAGTTTATAAAATGAGTTTGCTGATGAGTGAGTGATTAGATGGGGATTCCATATTTAGAGCTCAAGTCTTTCAGATTCGATTCTTCTAGTTTAGATTTCTGGTGGACCAGGTAATTTGCGTAGTACTCCTGCAATTACAAAATTGTAGGGGAGGGTTTTAATTATAATTATTCTATGATATGCATCTACAAAAAATAATTGAATCTCCCAATCTTCTATTGTTTGCTCAATTCAAAGTTCAGTTACCTTAATCTTGCTTGTATCGAAGATGGATTTTTCACGTTTTTTGGTCAAATGTTCAGTGAGCTGGAACCAACGATGCTCAACGCATTCATCTGCTGTTGGTCGTTTCCTAAAAATTATCTCTTTTATATTTGGGATGCTTATGCAGATGAAAGTGATAGTGACAAAAGAGAGAGTTCTTACAAAGGAGATCGTTTAAAGATGAGCATGATGAGACGCGTAGCCTCTTGAGTTACTGTTTTGTATAAATGTTCAAAACGAAATCGAACATAGGTAACGTTCTGCCTGGTGTCGTCCTCAGTTTCCCCAACAAATGGGCTCACTCCACTTAATAAAATGTAAATCAGTACTCCAACGTTCCATGTGTCCGTTTGGGCCATGCAACTTGACTCTCCGTTTAAAACCTCAGGGGCTATAAAATTATCATTAATTTATTTAAAACCAACCACTCTTTCAATTTGAAAAATTATTTGATCAAGGTGAAATATTACATGTGAACTGTGGATCGGTTAAGCAGTCAACTCGGGTTCCAATTTTAAGTATTTGTTGGGCTGCTGAGAAATCTGTCAACTTAATTTTTTGGTTCTGATACACAATGACGTTCCCTGGTTCTAGATTCAGCAAAGCTATACCTTGCCAATGGAGATATTGAAGACCATCAAGGATCTATAGAAAATCAATTTAAAAAGTAAATTTACATTCGAATTCAAAGCTTTTAAATAATCTACCTGGGTCACGAAGTTGCATAGTAGTTGCTCAGAATAAGAGTCAAGTAAGGATATATAGTGGAGTAGATTAGATGATGAATGGTACTCAATTCGGCTGTCTTCGGCTAGAATATTAATCCCAATTTGAGAGGCTTGCTGAATTGAGAAGAGGTTGACGTGGGCAAGGTTCCTGGATATGTCGAATTCGTGCTGTGTGCACACTTTCAGAAGACGTGAATTTTCTGCCAGTACGACGGAATTAAAGTGCCCTTGATAAACTACTTGAGCTGAAGTATCCACTCTGATTTCGTCGGTAGAAATATTCACTGGAGTTGCCTCATTATCGTAGTTGGACTCAGGTACCAATGGTTCTATAGGCTCGTCAGATAACCTCAAGCGGAATCTACTTATCATTTGCCCTGACTTATTCCTTGCCACAATTTTGTATACAGTCAAGTCAGTTTCTCCTATTTCTTTCAGTCGCAGAGTTGAACGACCCTCTTCATCTACTATCTCTCTATTTTCTCCTGGTGCCAGCACCATCATATCATTTCTAAAAATGTCGTTCATCATTTTATTTAGAATTATTCATTACATTAGAAATTTTTTACGCTTGCATGAAATTCAATTATCTTCAGAAACTTACTTGAACCATTGAATTGTTGGAACAGGGTCGCCAGCGACGATTACTTTAAGTAGAACTTCTTGGCCCAACCTTACGTTCACTAAGCCGTTAGGTTTTTCTCTAAAAACAGGCTCTTTACCATCTCGTTTCATTGCAATTAAAGCATCAGCTTCTGCTTGTGTGTCTAATCGTGTACCAACTTCATGTCTCAACCTTCTAGGTTCACTATTCCACGGGCCATCTCCATAATTTGTCATACGACTTTTTCTTTCGTCATCAACTTCTTCGTCCATCACGTCTGTAAATTTCCTTCGTTCCCTTATCGTTGGAAGCTGGAAAATAATTTTAGATTTCAATTACTAATTGCTTTTATGCACCAGCCTAATCTTTTACAACTTACGTTACGTTCACAGTAAGTGTTATAAACTTGAAATTGAAACGATGGACTATGATGAGCTGCTACTTTCATATATTGGCGAAGTCGAGCAGGGAAATCTGGATCACGAAGCTATGAATCAATAGAAAAATCAACGAATGTGTAACTAATATGAATATAGATTGTAATCAATCGTTAATTAAAGAAAATAACCTGTAAAAGGTACGTTTCATCGCCTGATTGATAACTATAGTGGAAAAATATTTAAATAGATTTACTGACACTGTATAAACGATAGTAAATAAGTTTAAGATAAATAACCCTACTGAGATTCGTTGACAAAATCGCCTATTTCAGGTCTCGCGTATCCATCAAGTTTGAGTTGATTAGACGTTGGTATAGGGTGACGATAATCATCTTCTTCGATGTAATGAGGAGGATAAACCATTTTAGATGGATCTGTGTAGGCTGTTTCCAACGGATTTCTTCGGTAGATTCCTCTGCATGACGCATTGTCATTCCAAGCTCTAGGAAAAGAAAATTTTATCAATTTTATCAATTGATACGAATAATCATTAAAAGCACATACTTCAGCTTGTAGTAGTAACTAGAGTGACCATCACTCTGGATATTAGTTAGAGTTGTTCGCTCTTCGTGGATCATATGGAACCATGAATGATCTAAAGCAGCTTGAACATCCATTCTATCTTTGAATTCATACACAAGAAGTCGTTTAATAAATTCTTGAGCTCGAACTGAAATCTGCCCAAATCTATCACCAAAACTCCACGCGCCGTTCTGTGGATAACATTTCGTTTTAAATTAATCAATCAATTCATAATATTTAAATAGCACGACAGTACTTACTTTCACATTTTCTAGGGTTTCCCTATCGTTGATACCGAGGAAAGGACTGTGACCCGTAAGGAGTACATACGTTATTATTCCAACAGCCCACATATCAGACCTGCAGTATAACAGATATTATAAAGTTAAAAAGTTTTACAAATTTACAGTATTATTAGGTGAATCGGGGTGTGTTTACCATGGACCAACATTCTTTTCACCCCGAACGATTTCAGGGGACACATATTCGGGATGTCCGTACTCTAGCGGTTTGTTGAAAGCCTTCCTTGCCAGTCCAAAATCAATTATTCTTAGTATATCACTATTTAAGTGGGTCATTAGCAAATCTAAAGGCTACAGTAAAAAAAATAACGACATTAATTGCTTATCTTTACACAAACTTTGTTATTTTATGCTTAAAATGAATCGCACGAACCGTAAGACTGAGGTGAGTAATGTGATTTTGCACATGAAGATATTCCAAACCTTCTAAAAGTTGTCGGATGAAACAACAAATATCGTATTCTGTAAACGATTCCCTGGATATCAGACTTTGTAAAATGTCTCCTCCAGTGCAGCTACGTATACGCAAAATGAAATGGAGATGTTAGTACCTAGTAATTCTTTTATGATTTTTAGAAGGTATGAAGCTTACATGTCTGATATGAAATAGTACGAATCGTTGAAGTACAATGCATCATGCAGTCGACTGATATGTTTATGGTTGAGTCCATTCCAAATATTATATTCTGATTCAACCCATTCTTTCCTTCGTGGATCAAATTTAGTGACCATCGTTTTGCTTGCGTAGCTGGAACCTAAATAAGTAGGCATTATTTAAAAAAAAATAAAAAAAAATTTCAAAACAATTGTTAATTAGAAAACATATTCCAAGGGGAGACTTACCACTTGCCCTTTCTACAACGTGATGATGAACACTTTGAGTACCCCTGCCAATCTCATCACCAAAGTCGTAATAGTTCCTCACATCTAGGCTCCTGAATCTCACATCTTTACCCTTAAGATTACTGTAGAAATAATAATCTGACTCTGACTCTTCGATGTGAATCATTGCAGAACTATGAACACTTCCAGCCACATTAGTGGCAACAATACTGTATAATCCTGAGAATATTTTCAATTGAAATGAACAATAGAATACACTAAAATGAATATAAAATGATCGAACGAATAGCAGCTGTACCTTCGTCCCTCATTAAAGCCTCGTCAACAGAGACAAAGACATCAACTGTAAATTCATCGATTTCAACTATTTGTAATCGAACACGAGTATCCGACGTCAATGGAAGTAGATGCCAGTCCTTGTAGATTTTAATGTCAGGTACGGGAATGCCATAAACTCTTGCAGAGATTTTACCACCACGTCTCGCCAATATGTAAACTTCTTGGGGTCTTGAGATAAATCTAGGATGATCTGCTCGTCTCACAAACACTTTTTGTCGAGCTATTCCATGGGAATTTTTTGCTTCGCATTCATATTCTCCTTCAGCATCGTCAGACATTCTTGAAATTATAAAAACGATATTAAAGTGACATAGCTAAAAATATTTCCCCTTCATTCAGTATTGTTCCACATTGTACCTGTTGATGAAAATAGATATCAAGCCATTGTCCAGGTAAGTATGCTCAGCGTTGAAATCACGTCCGTCTTTGAAGAATTTGAGTGACGGCTTAGGATAACCGTAAACATAAAAGAACACTGTCGCTGGATGCCCAAGCTGTGCGTATTGGAAATCTTTATCTTTGTTCAAAAATCTGGGAGCGTGAGTATATCCGTCATGGGGAGGTCGACTTAGGTCATAACTTCGAGGAATACTCGGGACAAGCTGAGGTTTCCATTGGGGAGGCCGGGTATCAAATTTATTTCTATAAACACAATATTTTGACCAGACTGAACGAATGTAGGGATCTATTATATATTTTTTTTGAATTTATCTTCTTCTTCTTACCTCATTGTGATAGCATATGGACTTGGATCACTGACATGATGCTGACCCCACTGAACCCTAATTCTGTACTTGTAGTCCATATTAGGATTGGGGAACTCAATGTCACAGTAATTATTTTTTAGTCCTTTGTGAAGAGTGGTCCAGTTGTCAGTTTGATCTGCAGGACACACTTCCACAAGATACGTGCACGGAATCCTAGAAACATGTGGCAGACACGGATTCCACTTTAAAGTCATCCATTTATCAGTCATTCGGGTGATTAAAGGTCTATTCGGTATAGCTGTAGGCCTTGTATCCTCAAATCCGGAGTAAAGGTCCCCTAACTTTTGTTTGTTCAAGTCCGCAAGAGCTAAAAAACGAGCAGTTGAATTGAATTCAATTGAATGTTGGCTGATTGTTTTGGTTGTTGTCAAAAACACTTACAATCATATTTAAGGTAAGCTGAGCATTCAGCATCTCCATGTTGGTTCCAAATTCGTAACTTGTAGTCAGCGATATCTCCAATGTCTACATTTCGAATTACTAAGCGGAGCAAACCGGAACCAGCACCATCTCGCTCAATCTTTATCCTATCTGACTCGAATATTTTCTCAGTTTGATTTCTGAACCATTCGAATTCAGGATCCGGAAAGCCACCGACGCAGGCAGTGAACTTTGCTGTCATTCCAGGGTAAACCTCTGTATTTCCAATTGTTTTTAGGAAGTATGGAATTTCACCTCTAGGCTTGTTTGATCTAAAAAAAAATAAAAGCAGTGGCACTTTTGAGATAAATCATCTTAATAATAATAATAAGAGACTAAAAAAACTAAGATTGCATACATTTCTTTAACGACATCCAATTTGGCTTTGCATTCAGTAGACCCTTGTGAATTTGTGAGGACGCATGTATAAATACCTAAACAGATGATTAAATAAATCCACCTGGTTCAAGTATGTGATCCTTAAGATTAGTTAGCTAAAAATTATACCTTTATCCGCATCATTGCAGTCTCGAACATGCAACTGAACTAAATCACCTTCCTGTTTGATTTTGAATTTGTCTCCTGGCATTATTTCTTTTCCATCCTTGAACCACTTCGCAGTTGGTACTGGAATGCCACTAACTCGAGCTCCGAATTTAGAGTCGCAGGCGGGTATCTTATATTTTGAATTTCCGATAAGCAATGGGTTACATATATTCAAGTTTTGTATAAATCTGCCTATTAATTACCTGTTCTTGATCGGTGAATTTTTGAACGAAACTTGGGGGTCTATAGATTTTATTAACGTTAACGTTACATGCAGACTCAGCGGTTCCTTCTTCGTTTACCAGAATACACTTGTAGAGACCCTGGTTTTCCCTTTCAGCAACTGGGAGGCGAAGAGTCGCCTTTTCCCCATCAAATGATTGAGAAAACTTTTCAGGATCAACTGGAGTCTCGTTAAACTCCCATTTAATGCTAGGTAATGGATTTCCATCAATTTTGACAAGAAGTACAAGCTCGTTTCCTTCATCGACACTTTTATCACACAGCTCATAGACGAATTTAGGTTCATATTTTGGTCCATCTTTCAAAAGACTTACAACTTCGACCACACCTACAGATTCTACTTGGCCTTCAGAATTCTTGGCAATCAACTTGTACGTTCCACTCATGCTAGGATCGGATTTTGGTACAGACATCTCGAAAGTTTTTTCATTTTTGTCGTAAATAAAGTTTTTTATTTCGGTTCCATTTTTCTCTAATTTTAGCTCTGGCAAGGGATGCCCTTTTATATTTGCCTTTATCAGCAAAGGGAGTCCTTCAACAACCCTTTGAGCAGTAAGTGGTGGATCTATTCCTGGACGTTTTGGAGGCTCTGCAGTTAATATATACAATCGAATGAATTCGTGACAAATTGATAAGTGATACTCTGACTTTAGCGAGATATTTGTGAAAGTTTATTACCATGAACGTTAATTGGTTCGGTGTCGACTTTCTTTTCTCCAACCTCGTTCTCTAGCTTAATCGTGTAAACTCCTTGATCTTCTGCTTGGACATTATCAATCGTGAGAATCACATTGCCGTCAGGAAAGACTTTCCACAGACTTGGATTTAGAGGAATTCCATTATGGTAGAAAGTTACAGTTGGCATTGGCTCGCCATCAATTTTAGTTTTAATTTCCAGTTTCTCTTTTTTATTTACATCCTTCGGGTATTCCAATGGATCAACCAGCAAAGGAGCACGTGGAGTTGCTAAAAAAATGTTTTTTTAGCGATTTGGTGTGCAAATATATATTTTTAAAAACATCTTACGTTTGATAGCTACACTAGTGTTGGATTCACATGTGCCATTAGGGTTCGTCAACGAAACAGAATATCTTCCTTTGTCTTTTGGATCAATGTTCTTAACACGAAGAGTACTTTTTCCATCGGCATTTGTAATTTCAACTCTCGGATCATTAGTATCAATTGGTTTCCCGTCTTTCATCCAAGTCACAACTGGAATAGGACTACCGTCTACGTCCACGCTGAGAACCAAATCTTCAAGCCCTTCCTTGAACTCATAAGATGGCTCGAGGCCTTTAACAAATGTAGGACGACTCTGAACCATTTTTACACTTCCATCACTTCGAGCTCTACCAGCGACGTTGATGGCTTCAGCCGAATACTGGTAGATTATTTTAAAATTTGGCATTTAAAATAGGCCGATACTTATACTGAAATAAAAGAATTATGTCATAGTCTTACCTGTCCAACATTATCGGAAGAAAATGCTGGAATGAATAACTGATTAGAACCATCAGATTTGAGTACTTCACCATTAAGATACCAAGTAATCTTAGGTGAAGGCATTCCGTCGACTTCAACCTTGAGGCAAACCCCTTTCTGCCCATCTTTATACGAGATTTCTTTTTCAAGGGGCTTTTTGATGGTTGGTGGCACCACTAGATTAAATAAAAAATATTTAAATATCTCAACAATTTAAGATCACAATTTAAAAACTCTTACGGTTAACACAAACTAGTTCTGAAATAGTTTCGGTGTCTCCATGCTTGTTTTGTGCTGTAACGGTAAGTTTTTGGGAGCCACTCGTGGGAACAAAAACAATTTTCGAGACGGCCGTATTATTTCCGTTATCATAAACTTCAGTAGATTCTAATTTAATATCCGAATCAAGAGTCCATGTGATTTTTACATTTTCTTCGCAGTAATCTTGGACTATCACATCCAATTCCATTTTCTCAGATTCAATGATTTCCAACTTTTCAGGCAGTCCCTTTCCAAAGGATGGTTTTCCTATTCATTAACAATTAATTTTATTTTTAATCAATTTTCTCTATGTTTAGGTTAGACAATCAATACCTTCCACGATAACTGTAGTCTTCGTCCACACTTCCCCAACTTCGTTTTCTGCTTTAAAACTCCATTCACCAACATCTTCGTATTTGACAACATTGAAAGTTAAATTATAAGTCTCACTAGACTTTTTAGTGATTTTGATTCTTGCATCTGCATTCACTTCCACGCCATTATGATACCTATTGTAGAATTTAAAATGATTGGGATTGAGTTAACTTAAACTAAGTTTATAAAAAAAAATCCCCATACCAAGTTCCCTTTGGTTCAGGGAACACAGATCCATCAACTTCAACGTTAAGTTCTTGATTCTTTGAAGTTTCAACCAGCCTGTACTTGGCATCTAGTCCTTTCTTTATTGTTGGCTTAGCTGTGAAAGAAATGATGTTTTTAAACTATATTCTGAAAGGGGTGAAAGTGTGTTAGAGGATTCAAGGACGTGCAAGTATTAGCATGAGCAACTTACTTTTATTGCTAGTTAATAATCAGCAATCCAACAGGAAAGTCCAAAACATTCATTTCCTTGTACTTGGTTCCATGCAGTTGACATATTTACAGGTTAAACATGGTTAGAAACGTACAGGGTTGTGGTTTGGTAATTAGTTACGATCAACAACAGGAAAACGACAACACATAAAATAAACCAACATTTGATTGTGATGGAAGCCGAACACTCGTCTTGTCCAATTTCATTTTCGACTTTGACTTGCACATTCAATTTGTTACTTGTTTCCGTCTTCTCGACCCCTTTGATCTTTAAAACATATTCATCTCCCGAATCGGACGTTTCGTATTTCTTCCCAGAAATTGCGATCCCGTCAATAAACCAATTTACTTTGCTTGGCTTAGGATACGAATCGACTTTAACTTTCAGAGCAACATCTTCCCCTTCCTTAATCTCCATGTCTTTTAACTGGCTCACTATTTTAACACTCCTTCGCACATATACTTGGCATTCGCTTGTGTCGGTGCCGAATTCATTTTTCGCTTCTGCTTTCACTTTGATATCCTCCCGTTCGATGCAGTCAAAGTTGACCTTGTACTCACCACCACCCAAGCTCTCCACCTTCAATTGCTTACCAGATGCAGTGGAACTGTTTGGAATCATTATAATCGGGATTAGCAGAGCTTAAAAAACTAAGGGAAGACATTTTATTTATTTACCAGGCAACTGTAGGATCAGGAACTCCTTGAACAGAGAAATTAAGTTGATTTGCTTTGGAGCCAAGATCTGTAATAAATTCACTAGGTAACTTTCGAATGATCTTAGCAGGCTGTTGGGCAACAAGGTTCCAAAACTCTGACATTTGTCCAATTGTATTGGAAGCGACCACAGAGTATGCTCCACTGTCTTCTAACGTAACCCGTTCAATAGTTATTTGAAATCTTCCGTCCTCCAGTTCGGTAAATTTAATTCGTTCAGATGCTATGATCAATTGCCCATCCTTGTACCTATGAAAAATCCAGTTTACAATGCCAAAGGTTGCAAAAGCTAGAATTATAATATACATGTAGCACGTACCACTTGCATTCTGGTTTGGGACTTCCTTCAACGACAACTTCCATCTTCAACTTCTCCTCAGTCATACAAGCCATGTCTACCATTTTCTTGACAAATCTTGGTGGCGCTTTGACTATTAGCTGTCCTTTGGTCTCAGCTTCTCCCAAGTCATTGATAGCTTTTACAACATATAGACCTGCATCCTCTTTCGTAACGTTCTTGATTATCAAAGCAATTGATTCATCATCCTCATATAAAAATCGGAATCGACCACCAGCCAAAAGCTCTTGGCCATCTTTATACCTTCAAGAGCCAAAATCAATGTTCGATGCAATAACACGAATTATTCTTATCACAATGAATGATTAATTATTTAAAATACCATATGACTTGTGGTTTAGGGAATCCAGTCACTTTAAGTTCCATCATGGCAGATCCGCCAACGCTTACTTCAGTATCAGTAAGCTCGGCAGAGATCACAGGAGCACTTGGCTCTTTTAGTAACTGATTAATTGCTCCTGTAAAAACGTTCGTCGTTCGACATAAATTGAATTTAAATGATTTAAGTTTATATTTAAATACCTTGAACAGTAAGTTCAGCCGAACAAGATATTTTACCACCACTGGTTTGTGCGACACACGTATACAAACCAGCGTCATCGGGAGTTACGTGCTTGAATACCAGGGCCAAAGTATCTTCGTCTTCCTATGATAAAGAAGGTTTTATTTCAAATTTCTATGAGATAGAATCGTGTCTTCAACACTCCTGAATAATAGATATAAGATAATCAATGAAAACTCACTCTGAACATAACTTTCAACTTCTCGTCAGGTGTGAAAGGTCGGCCATTTAGGTACCAATCAAATACAGGCTCTTCTCCTGCGAAGGATTTATTAAATTATTTCCGGATCAAAAGACGGATTTAAAACCATTTAATGGTCACAAACCAGGATTAAGGAGTCGCTTTCCTTCAATTCCCTTGAATAATTCTTTTTCATCCACGACATTAACCTTTGCAATAAATTCTGCAACTCCGTGTTTATTTTCAGCTTTCACTTGATATTCTCCAGCATCGTCTTCACTAATTTTATCAATGCTAAGTTCATATGTACCGTCAGGGTGCTTTACTATTTTAGTCCGTTCACTTTCCGGTTGCAATATCATGCCATCATGATAACTGAAAATGTATAGATTAAAAATAAGCATAGAATATTAAACTAAAATGACTCCATAAAACAGTCAGTAATGTCAAAAAAATGATTTACAATGTTAGTGTAGGTTCCGGATTCCCTTTGGCATCGATTATAAACGATACTCTAGTGTCCTTAAGAAGTTCAGTATCCCTGAATTTCACCAAGAACTGAGGGCTGTTCTTCTCTTTAATTTTTTGTTTGCGTTCTTCTGCTGTCACTATAATCAAAAGCAATAAAATAAATAAATCTCTGCTCTTCAATGCATAGAATATTAAAATCTTCAAAGTTTTACATTCATGAACTGTCAACACCGCGGAACAAGTCGCAACTCCGAACTTTTCATCAGTAATTTTGGCAGTATAAAGTCCTACAACATAGTAATTGAACGATTAAAAAAATTCATGAATCATGTACAAAAATAATTAGAATATTATTATTGCATATTCATTTCTACTCGCCTGCATCTTCATCTCTGCAGTTCAGGAGAGAAAGCGAGTGTTTGTTTTCTATAGAGGTTATTTTAACTCGGTCAGCAAGTTTGTCATCTAACGGACGGTTACCTTTCAACCAGCTAATAATAACTCGAGCATCCGTAGCACATTCAAAAGATGCAGAATCTCCAGCTATGGAATTAAAATAGAATAATAAATCGTAATATTTTTTATGAGAAATCTAGTCCTCCTGAAACTTACGTTCACATTCGACGGATCGTAGAGGAGTTTTGAATTTGGGAGATTCGTCAGTAGCCATTGCAAGAGAGCTCTTTCTTCGTATTACACTCGATCGTCTTCGTAATTGCCTTACTTCCTGCTCTGAAGGTGCATCTGATTTCGAAACTTCGACTTCGCTTGCTCGTCTTTCTTGCACAATTTGTTTTTCTGGTGCTGGTTTACTTTCTCCAACTTTTTCAACTTTTCCTCCTGATTTTGGTTCTGCTGCTTGTTTATTTGCAGTTTCGGATGGATTTTGAAGTGAATGTGCATTCACAGAATCAATAGACAACTCTTGATTGAGATTTTGTTTTTCAGCAATGGAAGTTTCTTTCGAAACTTCGACGATAGTAACTTCTTCTGTATTGTCTTCTTGAAGAGTCAAATCACTTTCTTGAACTTCACTACCAACGACTGATTTCTCTGACGTTTCAGTCTTTTTTGAAGATGGTGTATTTATTTCTGCAGTCTTAACCAATTGCTCTTGTTCTTTTGAAATCTGTTGGTCCTGAGATATTTGTTTGGTTGAAGAACTGGTATTCTTTTCACTGATTTCGGCAGAACTATTTACCTCAATGGAAGGCTTAGTAATTTCTTCCTTTTTTTCAGAAGAATTGGGAACAGATTGTTGAGCTTCGGTTAGTAAAGGAATAGTGTATTCTTCAGAAATAGAAACCGTGGATTGCTGAGTAATTCTAGCATTTACTGTTTCAGTATTTACAACTTGCTCAAATGAAATGTCAATGACATGACCCCTTTCTTCTGTTTTACGGGTTGAAGTAACTCCTTTCTCAGTGGTTTCTTCTAAGTTTTCTGCTTCATGGAGACTGATCTCTTGAATAGTAACCCCCTTTTGGGTTACCGCAGGTTCACTAGGTGGTTTTGAGATTGTAGCCTCAGACGGTCTTCTTGGTTCCAATGAAGTCTGTCTCTGAGACTTTCTTATGCTACCGTCTCTTCTCAGTTGTCTGTTTTCGTCTTTACGTAAAGCTTTTTGAAAATGTTGAAAAGTTAGTTAACAAATTATTAATAGCGTTTTGTACCTAGATAAGCGTTTTAACTCCAATACCTGCAGTTTCCGGTTGCAGAGTTTGCTGTATGATTTCAGTCCAATCGTTAGCAACACAACCAGTCTGAGTTTCAAAGATGTAAACACGATTACAACCCCGAAGTGTAAATTTGCTATCGTCCACTTGTTCTAATTGGTACTCTGGTAACTAAACAGAATTTCAAATCGTAAAAAATTCATTAGCACTACGTACGTGTCTTATTTTAATGGCTACAAAATCTAAACCTTTACCTTAATTATATCCTTAAGGACGAAGACAGATCTTTCTTCTGAGATTTTCCGTACTTTAGTGACTAGAATTCTTGTTTTGAAAAGAAAGGCGTATCGCTGTTTAACCTCTTCAAGCTCTTGTCGAGTCACAGTAAACCAATCCTGAAACGATAACACTTTTATTAAGTTAATTGAATCGGCAAATACTCAAGAATTAAAATGGTCATTTCGATACTGCTCTGAAATCCCAACTTGTAGTACAAAGGTGCGTGAACTCATACCCATTCATGCAATGCGCTTAGGATGACAATAAATAAACAACGTGTGGGCGTTGGTAAAGTCAGTAAATAAAAGTCATTTTAAATCCAGTCAAAATAATACCTGGAGCCGTGAAGGATTAAAAAATGATCTAAAAGCATTTAAAAGTTGAACCAGATTGTTTTCACAGATTTTCAAACATCTTAATGACCGCTCATGAGTAAAGATCTATTTTTACTGATGACTATATTTCTACAGCTTACTTAGGTGCACTAGCCACTTAGTCCAATTTTTCTTGCGCCTTCTGCATGTAATTATACAAAAGAAAAACAGACACCCAGTGTATTTCTTCGTCTTTCAAAGCTAATAAAATTGTTTGTCCATTTTTAACAAAGGACAGACTATCAGGCTTGTATTGGAACGAGGATAAACGACGTCAGACAACTGGGAACGGTGTATGACAATGTCTCTAACGTGTAGGTCTAGCAATATTTTTTTCTTCATAGTTTAGCCCAAGTAGGAGTTGGGTATCTGCCGATTATAAATAAGTTGAAGTGATCGACGCATTCAAATACTTACGTGTCTTAGGAGTCGTCCAAGGTGAAACACATTCCCGTGGAATCCTTCTATATTATTTAGGAATTTTTTATCACTGACTTTTTGTGGAATCAAGAGAAGCAAATCTAAAGCTTTCTCAAGATCGCTTGTTTCTTCCTTTAGAACCCTTTGGGTATCGATCAAGTCCTCTAAAATCAATTGATAATCGTTGATCCTTTGTAGAGGTAACTTTAGGTGGTCACTTAACCGTTTTTCATCCCGTAATTGCAGGGTCACCTCCTAGATACAATAATTTTGCAAAATATATCTCTATTATAAAATCTGGTCACTAGAGCAATAGCGACAGAGGAGATAAAAAAAACGAGCAAATAGATAGTAGTAGAATATTCACATTGGCATATATCCAAAGAACCAAATTTAGTCTGGAGTTATAAATAGGCTGACCTCAAAATATTCGGAGATTTCCATGTCATCTCTCAGTAACGCCTGGGCATTCGGTTCCTCGTCACTGATGTACTCTGCGTGGTTGTCAAAATACCGCTCCTGATTAATCCAAAATAACTATTAATTCATCCGAATTTACAAAAGTATCTATGAATTCATTCATGCATCATCATACAAGGCGTAAGAACGTTTTCCCAATCATCTTCGGATCCGTGGCATAGTACCGGAAACCTTCTAGCAGAACCCTATGCAAATAAATATATTCTTTTCATCCCACACCCCATTGATCATTTAGTGTCCTTCAGCTCCCATTTATAAACTGCATTTACAACTGACCCTTGATGGAAATCATAGATGGGTTTGAGAGACCCAAAAAGTTCTCTGTATTTCGCCAATTTATTTCCGGTGCCCAGAGCTTTGTAGTAATTCTCCATAACGAAGCTAAGATCCCGAACAAACTCTTCTTCTGTTTCGATGAGCTCCCTCAGTGTTGCCCTGAATAAAACAAAGCCCAGTCAATGCAATTCAAGGAGATGCACTAATCCGGGGATCTCTCAAACTTTCACGTGTAGTCGTGTCTTACTCCCTATTTATCTGGGCTAGTTGCTCTGAGGTTGTTGACTGGAGCTCATCTGCAGATTTTAATGCAATCTTGGATTTCTTTTGATGTCTCATCCTCCCCATCTCAATTTTGTGACGAGCGTAACTGCTGTCCAGCAGCTCTACTGGTTCGATCATGGTATCGAATTCCGGGTCATCAGTTGCAAGTCGAGCTCGTCTTAATTTTATAAATCAAACCCATCAAATTATATTTCCGATTTAATCAATGCTAGGATTAGATTTGTTTTGTGTAACGAGGGTCTGTGAAGAGCCACTCTAGCTAACGATCTTTTCGTTCATCATTAGTAACACTTGTCTTCTGTCACATAATGTCTCATATGTCAGACTCTCCTTAGGCTGTATACGAAATACGAGGCATGCCATGATGCCATGAACAATTGCCATAAATCACTGATCAAAGGAATACTTTCTTTAACTATTGCACCACGACGGCCGATCTGTTTGTGCATGCTGTTGATGTTAATTTTGTACGAATGGATGCTTTCGTTTGAACCTCATCAACGCTCTTGTCCTTGACTATCTTCATTTTTGTTTATCAGAATTTTTTTTGTATTGGAATGCACGGTGGGCCATTATTTCTGGAGAAAATTTCTTAGATTCCTTGGAACGTAAGGAAAATTATGGCATGACTAAATAAATGATATTCTAAACATCACTTTTCGTACTTTTAGTAAAGTGTTGTCATTGATTGACTGTCTAAGAAATATGTTAAGTTTTTGTAAAGCAATCAAACTACACAGATGTGGATTACAAATAGCTTCATGTAATTTTATGCTCGGCGTGTTTCTGGAGTTAGTTTTAGTACAGGGTTAGTATGTTCACAATCACATGGTGAACCTACTTTTATGTTACTAGTCCCATGGGAATTTCCACTTTGGATTTTGCGGCCTTAGAGCGATAACATTGAGAAGTTAGGGTAAGAGAGTATATTTGTTTAAGATTAATTAGTTGTCTTTCATATGCCAAAAGCCAGATATGTGACGTAAATTTTAGCGAAAAATATTTTGTGGTGGCTACACATTAATTAGCTTGAAACATTGGCGAGCACCATTCACTTCAAGCTCCGTTACTCAGAAGTTGAAAAAACTCGATGAAATAAGAAGAATCCAGGTCAAGTTCTTGTAACTAAAGCTAATAGAGAAGAACAAGCCAAATTCTAATCTTCTTAGTCACAAAACTTCCGACATCGGGATGAAAAATTGAAGGAGACAGAATGCGTTGGAGGATGAACTTACATCATGATGAGATCATTCGGGATTCGATTGATTCGACCCTAATTTGAGCATCCAATATTTACAGAAGCTTAATTTCATTAAATACTAATTTTAAAGTTGGTTTTCATTGTAACATGAATTCCGCGCAAATGCTAGCCACAGCGAAGCATCATCTTCAAACACAGCAATTGCAACCTTTTCAAACCTGAAAACTTAATTTAAATTTAGTTGTAAAATGATTAAAGTTAATGTAGATTCTTCGATAATTAAAACGTTAAACTTACACTTAAAACTATTGGCTTTACTAAAACTTAACTTACTAAAAGCTGCTAAGCCTAGAGTAGGGCTACGTTTTCAAGAAAAAAAATTGTATAGATTATTATTAAAGGTCATAAAATCCTTTGTGAAAATGAAATGAAATATCTAAAGCTTTAAAATAATTTACTTTAATAAAGACAAAATTAAATTATTGAAGTAGCGAGTTAAATATAATCCATAATAAATGATCAATTAAATAATGCCAAAAAATGCTTATTGACCCGGGCTATGATTAGAGATCCGGTATAAATAAATAATAGAGAGTATGTAATTTCTCTTTGATCTACCCAAAAGCGAAAAAAAATGTGGTTAGGATGTCGGTGAAAAATATGTAACCCAACCGATATTTTTATTTATTTTATTAATGATTGATTTATTTTTATTTGTTTCAATATTAGAATCATTAAAAGCATAAAAGGTAATAATGTTTACTTGGCATTTGTCGTCTCCTGTGATGAAAAGAAAGATGACTGCTCCTCCATGTACACAGTTGCTCCTTCTCTCTACAACAAAGAGGAGATATGGATTTGGTTGTTGATTGTGGAAAACAATGGATAACAGTACATGCATTTGCATACAGAGCATATGACAGACACGTACGTAACCATGACAACAAACGAAACGATACGAATTACAATGCCATTCCACATTTCCTGTGAACAATAAACCCTGGTCAAAAAATAAAACGATACGAAACAAATGACTGCACAGTGCACATAGATGAAACTGAAATCTAAACCTACTGAGGCAACTTGAGCCCTGCTTTCTCCAAGCATTGTAAACTCGTCACATGGAGGAGTGTAGTATCTCTCACGTTCTTCATTAGCAAATACATAATCCGTGAGAATCTGAGCATCGCGAATGAGCTCTTGATTAATGTCGAGGTCCAACTGATCATCAAAGTCGTCCGTTGAATCGACTCCTTGATCCGCAGCCATGAGTTTCTTCAGAATCACAAGCTGTCGAAGGATGCAGAGAACCTCATCGTCATTTACGATCGTTTCATAACTGCTTTGGTTCTCCAACACCGTCTGTAATTCTTTCACCACGTCTCTCTTGCCTAAAACGTGGGCAAGGTGAAGTGCCTCGAGTAACATCCCTCCATTGAACTCTCTCGTTAACTGATTTTCCACATGACCCTTCAGCATGTCCACCGCTTTCACTTCACTTTTACCATAATACTCATCTTTGTATCCTTCGAGTAAAAGTTTCCTACATTCTTCAAGAACTTTCTCTGAAGAAACACTTTCCTTCAAACCAGTGGGTACTACTTCAGCAACAGACTTTCCGTACAGAGTTTCTTTCGGTTGTGAGTCTGTTGTCTCTTGATTACTTGTATCCATTTGGTATGAACTTGGTCTGATATGATAATCGGATTTTATGGCTTTGTTTTGTAATCTGGCTTCTCGTGGATACTGACAGGACTGAAGAGCATCTCGAATTACAAGGTTTTCCAAAACTTTCCTCATTGCATCACCTTTTGGTTTCGAGTGTATTTTAGTTTCTGTGGCATCTCTTTCCATCATCTTATCTCTTGATCGTTTAAATTTATCATATCGTCCTGAAGCTGAGAAACAAGTGTCGTATTGGTTGCATTGTTGCATTTGGATTTCTTTGAAGAGCTTCTCTGACGCTGATGCAGTCTCTTGAGCATTTTGATTCATTTCCAAGAATACTTGTTTCATTATGAAGGATGCCTTTTGATGGGAATATTTTTCCGTCTTGTCTAGTATTTCTGCTTCCATTTGTTTACATACAGAATCAATCACTTCTTGGCTCATTAGACTTTCAATTATTTTCTCTTTTGTTGCATCCTTCTGTTGCGAGGTCAGATGCATTTTAGACATAATTTTTTCAACTGCATTTGCCGTGTTTTGTTTAATTTTTTCAAGACGTTCCGAGGGTATTAACTTTAAATAATCTTCTTCAAGTTCTTGATTCAAAATATCCTCAGTTAACTTTTCCATAGCTGCTGCTAAGTCTTCGTTACTTAGATTTAATTCTGAGAAAGCCTGTCGAAGTATAGAGGCTGTAATATTCATGTTCTTAGTATTTGTAGCTTTAACAGAATTAGATTTAATTTCTGTTTCCACTTGGTAAGACATATGCTGAATAATCTCTTGGCTAACTAAGCCTTTAAGAACGTTATGGACCGCTTTCTCCTTTTCTTGAGGGCTCAATTTCATTTTGGAAACTGCTTTATTTATCGCTTTTGTGGTTTTTTCTTTTATTTGCTCTAGCCGTTCTGAAGGTGTTAAATTTATATCCAGTTCCTCCGGTACTTGATTCAATATTTCTTGAACCATTTTTTCTACTGCAACTGCATCTTCAATATTTAAGTTCATTTCAGAGAAAGCTTCTTCAATTATGTGCGAAGCTGCTTTCTGAATCTTTGCCTTTTCGACTATTGCAGAGCTTTCCTTCAATTCACTATCCATCCGCCGGCTAATTGATTTCAGTACGTTTTGATCGACTAAGCTTTCAAGGACTTTCCCTATTGTTGATGATTTTTCCTGAGTTGTTAGGTCCATTTCTGAAACAACTTTGGTAATGGCCTTTTGAGTTTTTTCTTTAACTTTTTGAAGCCTTTCCAAAGACGTAGAATATTGGTCTTCATCCGGATCTTGGTTCAAAATATCTTCTAGAAGTTTCTCAGTTATAGCTTTCGTTTCCTCTTTATTTAAGTTTAGATGAGATAAAACCTCCTGAATTATAGTGGAGGCCTTTTCC